>JAJIYU010006530.1:0-20538 GCA_030144865.1 Tinospora cordifolia
TACAAAAGGCATTCCAAATAAGTGATTAGCCTCCAACAAAATGTCCATGTGGACTATCAAGGACCAATGGGTGCAAGTGCAGGAATGGTGATCAGCGTAAGACATCAATTTTGTTTAAGGATGATGGGAAGGTCGATGATGGTGATTCAAATGAAGAAGGATTACTAGCGCCATGTCAAGCCGACTCGTCGATAATACGTCTAATGACTAGGTGCTATTAGAAGGTGAGGAAGAGGGAGGCAACGATGCAATTTAGGAGGCATTAATGCTTGGTATGTTTCAAGGCCAAGCAAGGGGTTGTTCTGCGAATCCAAAGGTTTTGTTCCTTCTGACAGCATTACTTCTTCCCAGTCAGTAGTGCTTGATTTGATGCACATATGGACGAGAGTGGAGCAGCAGTAGTTTTAGATGCACAAGAGAGCCAACATATTTGGGATTTCAACAAATCGATGGAGGCTCTTAGCAAGGGTGAAGTAGACACATTCCTAGCTAACATTATTGTCATGTTGATTAAATTAGAAGGTGAGAAGGCGAGGAGGGGGGAGGAGTATGGGGTGGAATGCTAGTTATCTCGCTTTATTCGGGTGTAGGGGGAAGGGTATGTCTTTTCCGATGAAGATTCTGTCATGGAATATCTTTGGGTGTGGATCTAGAGATAAGTGTTGGATGATCAAAAGGTTTATTGGCAAATCTAATCTGGATATTATCATCTTGTAAGAGGTAAAGAAAAGTGCAGTGGGGAGGAATCTGATTGGGGCATTGTGGGAGTCAAGAT
This sequence comes from Tinospora cordifolia, assembly GCA_030144865.1. Classification (NCBI taxonomy): domain Eukaryota; kingdom Viridiplantae; phylum Streptophyta; class Magnoliopsida; order Ranunculales; family Menispermaceae; genus Tinospora; species Tinospora cordifolia. The sequence continues at coordinate 776 of JAJIYU010006530.1, forward strand.
TTAAATATTGGGTCTATTTACTGGCTATATGGTTAGCAAGTGGTTTGTTAGTAACTTGGGAGACTAAGAGTTGGTGTAACACATTGCCTCCCGAGCCTCATCGTCTACATCATCTGACGGCCTAATCTTCTTTGATCAATAATCTTGGCCCGCCCGGGAGACGGGCCCGTGCTACATTTTCTTATTCTTAAACGCAAATCCAAGAGAGTTTCTGTATACAATAATCTATGTACAAAATAATTCGTGGCATTGTAAAATTCTTTATTTATTTATTCTAAAATTTTCAGTACAATGATCCATTATAGAGAAAAATAAATTCAAAACTGGAAAAATAATTTTGCTTGGGCCCACATGCCTTACAATGAAATAAAGAAGTTTCTTAAAAAAAATCTCTCACGTGAGTTGATAAATTAATTCCCTAAAATGTGAAAAATAGGGGGTGAGCTAAAAACATATCTAACACTTTCAAGGATTAAATTGATTCAAACAATATATTGTTCAGTCGTAATTTAGACCGAACGAGGATAATTTATGTGCTCCAAATCTAGGGAGAGATCAATTCTAAAACTCAAACCCATCTCTAGTGGGATCATTCTTGAAACCCGTTCCATTCTGGTGTCAGTATTGACAGCCAGTTCCAATTCTTCATGGAACACAGAAAGTCTTCTGTACCGGTACGTAGTTGAAATCTTTGTTTAATCTTATTTATGTGTGCAATGGTATAATAAATAAACATTTCAATAGTATTAAATACTCAAATAGTATAACATGAACATTGACTTTCGATTTCTGATGTAGAAGATCTTACAAAACGCAACTATAGAACATACTCTCTTGGTCATAAACAGTATATAAATAATAGCTCTAAAAGTATAACATTCATATTGACTTTCGATTTCTAATGTAGAAGATCGTACAAGACGCAACTACAGAACATACTCTCTTGGTCATAAGTAATATAATAATCGAATATTATAAATACAAAGGACAAGAATAAAATCAAATTAAGAAAATAAGTAAGCATTATTTAAATCAAAATAATAAATTAAAAAAGGAAAGAAATTCACCTCGTGATTGTTTCCTAAAGTTTGTAGTACTTCGTTGCTACTACTTTACAAGCTATTTGAAATAGCTCTAGAAAAAAGATAAAGATGACTAAGATTGCCAAGAAGCAGGCAGAGAGAGAACCAGAGGAATTTCAACTCTTGCTTTGGGATGAATGAAATGGGTAGAGTAGGGGAGTTTATATAGAATCTCCAGGGGTTAAATTCGTCATTTTTTCCTCCCAAATTAGGAGAATTTCTATTTTTGTTCGCTTTGGGTGGCTAGATGATTATGGTTTTTGAATTAGAGTTTTGTGGCATCATTTTTCGCTCAAATCAATGGTTTAAAAGCCATTTTCGTTTAAGATCATTGGTCTAAAAGAAGGAATCAATTTTTTTTAAAAATAAATCGGCCACTCTTTTGTGCACAGGCACGCGAGCCTGCTTGTGTCCTAGCGCGCATGTGCGCTACCCATGGGCCCAAGGCCCATGCGCAAACGCCCCCTTTTTTTAAATTTTCAGTGCATGGGCTAAAGCCCATGTGTCCCAAAATCGAATTTTATTATTTTTTTAATTTTTTTAAACTTATATATATATATATATATATATATATTACTATACTATATTACATATTACTATATTACTATTTAATTATAAATTAATTAATACATATACCAATCAATGAAATTAATTAACCGATCACTATAAATTAATCCTATGTATATTAATACATATATTAATACTTCTACACCATTTAATTAATCAATTAATTTCATGAGTCTATCTTAATTAATTCAAAATAATATATACGCATGAATTAATAAAATGTCACTAATAAGTACATATGTTTATACTAATTAAATCGCATTCAAAATAATTTGGGGTATTAGAGTTGGACATTAATTGAGGAGATCATTGGACACTTTTCAATTTGAGTTAAAGTGAAGCAACAAAAGGGGGGAGTAATGGTGGTTAATTGGAGTTTATGGCCCATGCGTTAGATTAGGCTGGGACATCTTTTGGGATGAACATAGGGCCTTAAGTGTCTTATGCCACGACAGATGGTGTGTGGCGGTCGATTTTAATGTGATTCGTTATTCGTTAGAAAAGATGAATGAGAAACTCACTAGAAGTATGAGCGAGTTGAAATGCTTGATAAGAGAGTTGGGCTTGCATGATCCACCTCTTCTCAATGGGATCTTCACGTGGTTGAATTTTCCAAGGGACTTGGTGTGCTGTAGGCTTGAAAGGTTATGTTTTGGAGTAGGATGGTCAAATCTTTTCTAGTACTGCAGACAGGAAGTGGGAGGCAGGTTTGTTGTTGATCATTGGCCGATATTCTTAAGCACTATTAAACCCCTATGGGATCATGGATTAAAGAGGTTTGACGGTTGTTTGGTTTATTATTTGAATTTTGTGGAGAAGATTGATGGGTGTTGGTAGTCTTATCATTCGATAGTGTGGGAGGGGCTTAAATTTATGCAGAGGCTGAAGGCAATGAAGGATGAGTGCTGTGTCTGGGGGTTAAAAATCTTGGGTACTGAGGAGAGTAGGAGTGAGCTAGAGAGGTGTATCGGGGAGTTTGATCAAATGGAGGTAGGTAGTCAGTGGGATGAGAAGATGAGGCAAAGTTTGCGAAAAAAGGTGAGCTTTGGAAGTTGAGTAGATACGTAGATAGGGGAGCTTGGCTTAAGGAGCATATTAAATGACGCAAGGAAGGAGACACTAATTCTAAATTTTTCCATCGAATTTTGAGCAGTAGGAAAGTAGTAAATGTTGTCTCTAGGATAAAGGAGGATACTGGGAAGTGTTTGTGTATTTGTTCTATTACATTCACTTCCACTTAATGGTCCAAAAATCCAGATTGGTTCTCTAGAATTTGACAAATTTAGTTTGATATTTTTGAACTTTGTAATTATTAACTTCATCAGTGGACTCATGCTGTATTTTTTTTATTTGCGTCTTGGATGGTCCATTCAAAGTGGAAAATGATATAAAGGTGATAGAGTGTGAATTGGATTATTATCCTATTCCTCCAATAATCTGTGATCTGAGGGACTCCTTGTCCCCTCTTTCTTTTATCTATATCAATATAAAAAAATGCCTTAGTTTCTTGTAGAGGAAAAAGAAAAAATTCACCAACCAATGTTGCAATAGGAATGGAAAAAAGAAAAACGAAAAAAAAAAGGAACTAATAAGCTCACAAATTATATAATTTTACGGAATATCTCATATGACCCCAAAAAAAAAAAATTTAAAGGAAGAAGTACGAAAAACAAAAACAAAGTTAAAATAAGACAAAACTAAGAAATACATTGAAAGTATTTAAGAGTCATGTTTTTTTAACTAACTACTATAAAACAAGATGAAAAGGCCATACATTTGAATAATAAACTAATTAATTATGCAAATGTGGAATGTCAAAGTTGCAAGGCATGTGGTCAAGAAGTACGCCCGCACAAAATTGGAAATCTAGATATAGAGATGATATTCTGAGTAAAAGCCACCAATTCAAATTTATCAACATAGTTAACAAAATTGATTTTGCCAGTTGTTAAGTAATTTATGGTTTTTTTAAATGTAATGGAATTGTCTATTTATATTAATTTTTAATTAGTGAACATAGTTGAGGGCAATGTTGATTCTTTTAGGGGTATGGTTGCAACATATTGTGAAGGAATTGATGTCATAGATCTTCGTTGGCAATATGGCACTATCTTCATTTGTGACTGGGGAGTGTTTCCTTTTCTGTTTTTCTCTCTAATGATGTGATGATGTGCTATATTACTACACAACATGGTTAGAGATTTGGGTATATATCTTGGGTCATTTTGCTACCCTTATAATGATAATAAATCTATTTTGTGTTATGTGTGCATGCATGAGCGTGTGTGAGTGCGAGGTGGGGGAAGGGTGGTTGAACTATGCATTGAGAATTTTTGGTGCACTAAAATTTTTTAAGGTAAATATTCCTAGAATTTAGAATGTCAGAAGTTGCTCTAATGTGAAGTGGATGTCAACAATTCAAATTTGGAAATGTCTTATTCAAAGCTGTACTTATGATGCTCTAAGAATCTTTGGTGCATTGGAACTTTTCAAGGAAAGGGAGTATTTTATTAAAATATTAGAAGTTGCTTCATTCTGAAATAGAGGCCAACAGTTCGAATTTGGAATTTTCTTGGCAATCTAGGGGTGAGGTCGTGTGCATTGTCACTTATCCAATAATTAACCCTTGAATACGTCATGTTTAGTCTTCAAAATTGTATTCTTTATGCGATTGTATTTGAGTATAGAGTTCTTTCAAGTAACTAAACTTTACATCCCAAGAGATGAGTCATATTTTTAGTTGTTTGATATTATGATTTAAGTGTTTCCCCTTCTTGGAGAAAGGGGACCGAAAATGGAGGGCCCATTGGGTAGTGATTAGTTTCATGGTGGTGTCATGCTTATGGAAGGAGCTTAATGCTAGACTTTTTGAAGAGAAGGCAATATCCTCTAGCGATCTTTGGGAAGAATATCATTCTTTAGCTTCGTTCTAGATTAGTAATTGTTCGTTATGTTTGGGCTATACTAGGCCGTATTGGCTTAGAGGGTGGGGTAATGTTTTGTAAGTAAGGGTGGTGGTATGGAGAGGAGTGAGTGGTGTCAGGGTGCCTTTTCATGGCTGTACTTTTATTTACTTTTCATTCTTCTATCAATGGAATGTGTTTCTTTTAAAAAAATGATATGATTTAAAGAGGAAAAAAAAGGGGGTTGAAAATATGGAGTTCAAAATCAACAATATCGCGAATAATAAACAAGTTTGTTGACAATCAACACTACTTGTCTACATTTCATAAGAAACTTACATACCTTTCTCATGTATGGTTCGAGGGAATCCTTGTTTTTCTTGCAAATGTTATTTATCTCTGATATATGTACAGTAGGTAGATGAAGACCATTGTTCCACCAACTATGCAACAATTTCTTTCTCTTCAAGTGAATGTATCGTCTCATCAGTAGCTGATTTCTAACTATGATCGAAAAGTGCTTAAGGTATCAAAAGGTGGAACAAATGCCCATTTCTAAGAAGTAGGGACTTCAGTAAAAGAATGAAAAACAAGAAATAGCACATCACCTTTTTAATGGATGTGACATGGCTTGCAGTGTGTGGAGACAGTGGAAGCAGCTCAACAGTTCGTTGATTCCTCCTAATGAAGACAATATGTTTCAGATTCCTAGTAGCGAGTTTCTCTCGAAACTAAAACCCTACTGAAAAATTTTGGTGGCAGCTGTCTGGTATTCCATATGGGAAGAGAGGAATAATAGAATTTTTGTAGGAAAGAAGAGAACAGAACGAATGTTATGAGAAAGATCTAATATGTTGTTTGCTACCTGGATTAATGTTACTAAATTAGGGCTTGGGTATACCCTAGGGGAATGGCTTTGTAAAGGGGGGAATATTTTATGCTCCATGTAATTTGTTTTGCTTGATGGCCGGACTTCTCGTCCGGCATGTAATCCTTTTATTAATATATATATATATATATATGAGTTTCCTTTTTCAAAAAAATGAAAAACAAGAAATGGACAAGGGAAGGAAAAATATCTGTTATGTCCTTTGAAAGGCTGGATGAGGTTGATAATGACCTATGCCTCAATACATCCACCATATATTTAATTGAACCTAAACACAAGGTTAATGCAGCCACCATATGTGTAAATACATGTAAACATATATTAAAGATAATTATAACTATTTGAAATTATTTTGATCATGGTGTATATGAAAATTTGAAGATGATTGCTTGTGTGGTTCTAATTTTTTATGGCTCTTTGCTTTATTTTATTTTATTTATTTATTTATTTATTTTTACTTTTTCAACAGTTGACTTCTCAAATTATTACTTACGAGCATGAGGGAAATTGGAGCAATGCTCTTGAGTATTATGACTTACAAGTAAGATCAGCAGCAAGAATGCAAATGGATGCATTTCCAAGCAATTTATCTCTGGAGCAGTCTCATAAGACCTTGAGAAAATCTTACAAAGGACTGATGAGATCCTTGCAGCAAACTGGCTGCACTCACATTTTGGATTTGTATTGCCAAGGATTGACTTCTCAACAAGGCGAGGTTCAGCACGATTCAGAATTCATTGAGTTACAGGTTCGTGCTTTGTACTAGAAAATGATATCTATGTATATATAACACCTTCTATGTGCTCTTGTGTTGGTTAGTAATTTTATACGTTAATATGCATCATGTACAAACACATGACCTTAATTATTTATGAACAACTAAGGGGCAACATGATCTCAAAGTCTCTGGTTAGAAATAGAGAATTATCATACTAAGACGACTAAAAAAAGGTATACAGGCTGGTCAGGTCAGACTTAATGGCAGGTGGGATTGCTACTTGATAGGAAAGATGGGACCATCTAAGAAAAGATAGGCTAATGACCAGGGTGACCCAAGGCAATTTCCATCCTATCACTACAAGCCCTGACTATACAGAATTAGACTGAATAGTCACGTTTAAACTTCCTTGTTTTTATTTCTTACTTCTTGTTTCCTACTTAAAAGTTGACTTTCTAGATCGAGACAGATTTTGTATTATGTGATGATCGTTGCTTTTGTCGAGTCGAGTAAGATCGTCACCGAACCGCGTGAGTTAGAGTGACCATTGGGTGCCATGTCCTTCATTGAAGCGTGCACTTTAGGTTCCCAAATCTTTACGCTAAGGCTCATATCAAAAAGAACGAGAATAATCAATGCATTCCAAAGATGAGAAAATACTTATCCTACCCATTACACCATAATGAAGTAATGTTCCCAACATTTTAGTCACTAATTCAACCAATAGCTGTTGGCTATAGAGGACCTTCCTTCCCCAATGAGAGGCCAAAATTTAAAAATTAAAAACTGAAGAATTCAAACCGTACACCTATTGTTAATCTATTCATTAAAATCCTAGTTTTCTTTCATCCTTCCAATTATTTGAATAATTTACAAGGGTAACCAATTATGAGTCCCTCAAGGCTGCAGCTATGGAGTTCTTATTACGGTGACACCTACTAAATATTGAGGAAAGAGTTAGCAGTCTCATTTATTCCAGATGATTTCCAATTTTCTTATCTTGCTTCTAGAGACAACAAGCATTGGGAGACAAGGAAATTTGCATAAAGCAGTCTTGTAGGACATCAATAGTATAAACTTTTCCAAGAGCCACGAGCAACTTTATCACAAATTCTTGATAGAACCTTTTTTTTCTTTCCTTCTCATGCTTTTCCTTGTCAAATTTTTGATAGTGCCTTTCTTTTGGGGGTCTTATATCCCCTAGCATTTTGATGCAACTTGGTATTAGCCGTTGGACTATGGGCATAGTTTTTCATTATATATTTCAAATTTTTTGGTTGATTTGGATGTTGAATGGTTGATTTTATTTTCTTCCAATTCTAGATGTGTATGAATCTTCTTGGAGAGTGACTTGAGCATCAATGACTTGAATCGTGTTTCTTTCCCTAACCATGCAAAGAGCCTCCACTAGATGCTTTTTTGTAGCGTTAATTTTCCTTCTAATGATGTGATTTGGTATTTGATTTATTACTTTCTTGAGAGAGTTTAAGTGATTGGATGTAATGGTTAAAGCTGTGTAGCTCTTGAATATCATTTGGGCATCCAATCAACCACTCTGTGAGATCAACACCCTTTCACTGAATGCATACTCCTCCAACATCCTCTTGTAAGCCTTTGCTATGAGAAGAAATTAAATTTTCTCTATCAATTTCTAAATTACCTAGAATCTCATGTGCAACAAATACTTCATTGCACAGGCTAGAATATGAGCATCAACCATTGTTAAAACATTGTTAAAACTTAAAGAAAGAATTCATTGAGTTGTTCCGTTTTTTGAACGATCAAAGTGCAAAGAAGTTTTAATAATTTTTTGTTAAAAAAATTTGGTGATATTCATTAATAAATTTTTAATCAAAACAAGAACTTCGGAACAAAGAGTAGAACATGATAACTACAAGACATAACAAGACAACTAGAAGATGGGTAATGGTACACAAAGATGCTCTAGGCACGGTGTGGATGGGCAAGTGGAGCAAAACACCAAGAGAGGGGAGAGGAGAAGAAACAGAAGATGGCTAATGGTCGGAGGTCAAGAGAAGGCCGTGTTGTAATAGATGCCATTTTAGTCGCAAACATATCAGTGGAGGGATTTAGATCCCAAGGGAAAGAAGGTCTACTCTTAAAAGTTGATTTTGCTAAAGTTTGTGACTCCATTCGATGGGGTTTTTTGGATTTCGTCCTTGGTTAAAAAGGCTTTGGGGACAATTGGAGAAGGTGGATAAAAGCATGCTTCAAATCAACTACTTACTTAGTCTTCATTAATGGTAGACCTAGAGGGAAGTTTGATGCTCAAAGAGTCCTTAGACAAGGCGATCCACTGTCCCACTTCTTGTATACCATAGTAGGTGATGCTCTAACATGAATCATTCAAACAGCTGTGGAATTAGGGAAGATGAAAGGCTTTAGTATTGGTAAAGACAGGATTGAGCTCACTCATTTGTTGTTCGTTGATGATTGTCTAATTTTTAGGCAACACCGTAAGGAGGAAGTGGAAACAGTGACAGAGGTCCTAAATGCATTTTGTTTTTTATCGGGTCTTCAAATAAACAGAAGAAAGAGTCAGCTTTTGGGCATTAATATCAGGGAGAATTTAGTTAGCAATTGGGCTAAAGACCTCAATGTTGCTTACGCTAAGTGGCCCATTCAATACTTAGGTGTTCCTCTAGGGGTTATCTGATAAAGATTGATTTTTGGGACTCTATGATTCAAACGATCCGCAAATAATTGCAGGCTGAAAGAAAAGTTTCGTCTCTTGAGGAGGGCAACTATTGTTGATAAAATCTATTTTGGATGCTCTTCCCACTTGCTTTTTATCCATTTTTAGAATGCCAAAAAGAGTAGCAACGACCATTGAACAAGCCATGGGAGATTTTTTCTGGAAGCAAGCGAAGATTAGAAGAGGAAGTAATTTACTCAATTGGGACCTGATCGGTAAGAGCATAAATAAAGGAGGTCTGGAATAGGGGGGCTGTAGCGTAGAAACATCGCTATTAGAGGGAAATGACTTTGAGGAATGTCAGTGAATCCCACGGCCATGTGGGCCAAGGTAATGAGAAGTATTCGTGGATCTAGAGCTCAAGGAAGAGAAGCTGACATAACAGGAAAATGCAGTCATTGATCCCCATAGAAATATATATATGTATAGGAAATTCAGAACTATACCATTTATAGGAGACACATGGTGCAACACTCAAAGCTTAAAGGAACAATTTCCCAACATTTTCAGGCTCTCCAATTGTCAAACTGCTCCAATTTATGACTTAAGAACATGTACACCAGAAGGGGACAACATGTAGTGGGGGTGGAACCTTCACCTCAGACACCACTTAGATGATGAATCTGTCACAGGTATAAGTGAACTGCTATCTTTACTTTACAGTCTCCCTATTGTCGATTCGTTTTTCGAGGGCAACCCCCAATGGTTGGGAGAACCAACTTAGATGTTTTCTATAAATTTCTTTTTGGAAATAATTTCTACAAACAACTAGCAGCGGATTACGGTGCCAACAAACTTCATCTGGCAGACCAAAGTGCCCACCATGGGTTGAATATTGGTTTGGCTGATTAGCATGCACAAATTGAACACAACAGATAGTCTCCAAATTTGTTATCATTACCTTTGTTTGAACCCTTCAATCTTTGTGTTGTGTAGGAATGACTCGGAGACGGTCCAACACATTTTTGGAGAAATGTAGGATGGTGCAGCAGCTGTGGCTTTGGTGGAGCTAAATACATAGAAGTTTTGTGCCAACCCCCTCAAACGATTTGTCCCAGATTCTGGAATCAGTTGCAGCCAGCAATATGCAACACTTCTCGAAGCTAATTTTGTTTGTTGTTTGGTACTCAATTTGGGAGGAAAGGAATGCAAGGCTATTCTTGGGCAAGGAGATGATGACAAGATTAGTTGGAATAGATCCAATATTTTTATTGTCACTTGGATCTCAGTTTCTAAATGGGGAAAAGGGTATAAGTTTGGGGATTGGCTTTGTAATGAGAGGAAAATCATAAATTCGGGGTAGTTTGTTTTTTTGCTTCTCTGTTTGATGTATTTATCCAGATATCTCATCTGGTTTTGATTTGTACTATCTTTTATTATCAATATATTATCTAGTTTCTTTTCAAAAAAAAAAAAAAGAAGATAGTGGTAGCTATCAGTCAATCTAGAACAAAAGAATAAGGGTGAAGTATAGAAAGGTTTTAAGAAGGAATAAACTAAATGAGGGACAAGTCTCACCATGGTTGTGGAGAGGTTGGTGGTGGTACAAATGTAGCATTCAATGCTTTGATACAAAATACAATTGAATTTCGCTTTGTGTGGGGGACAAATGAATTGATTGGTGGAGGAAACAAAAGATAGAGCTTTCTATCTTAATGGAGGCAATGAAATAGCGAGGTGGCTTAAGGAATAATTAAGGAAGGCCCTGGTGGAAAGAAGGGATGGCAATTTCAAGAAGATCAAATGTGTTGCAAACTACGTAATGCTTCTGGAAACCTGCTTCAATACATGAGAAAACTTCATGAGAGTGAGTAAGCTAGTTCAAGGGAGACAACAAGGCATTTACATCCTAGAGGAGGAGGGCATAGGGGCATAGAGAAAGTTGTGGGAGGTGCTAGACGCAACAGTAGAGGCCTACAAGAGAGTGATCCCTTATTACCATTCCTCCACACAATAGAAGCTAAAGGCGATAGAAAAAAAGGATCCTAGAGGGCTTCAGGCTGGAAAAGGATAATCCATATCACACATATGACATGGAAATGATTTTATATTCTTTATTAGTGATGATGACGGAAGCTGCAACGCAATAATGAAGATCATATAAAGCGTTGGCTTGTTGTCAGGTTTAATGATGAACGTGGGTGAAAGCTACTTTGTTGGAGTGAACATAGCAAAACAAAGAACAAAATCAGCTACAAGAAAGATGGGCATGGTTATAGGAGAATGACCCATCAAGTATTTGGCAATGTCGTCATGGAGGTACTTAAGGAACAAATTCTTTTGGGAACTGATGGTGCAAGTAATTGGGAAGAGAATAGAAAGGTGGAAAGAAGTTTTCTATTAAGAGGAGAGAGATTATTACTTCTAAAATCTGCATTTGAAGCCTTGCCTATGTATCCCATCATTAAGATCCCTATGGAAATAGCAAGGGAAATAGAAAGAATTATGAGGAAATTTCTTTGAAAAAGGAACGACAAAGAGAAAGCAAACCCCTTCTCCTGGTGAGGTGTCAATTAGTGGCAAGAGATATAGGGCCTGGAGGTCTTATGGTGGGGAACTTGTTAAGGAGCAAGGCACCAATGGGGAAATGGCCATGGAGAATACATGATGACTCACATGCTCTATGGACTAGGGTGATTAGAAGCATACATAAAGACTCAGAGAAGTGGATAACAAGAGAAAATCTAAATAAAATGACCCTAGGGCACCATCAATTCTTCAGCTCTCTAAATGATACATTTATGCAGGAACTGAGATGGAAGGCGGGGAATAGGATGACAACCAAATTCTGAGAGGAAGAATAGGGTGCTAATGCAACCTTTTAGGAGCTATATTTGAGACTGTATAGGATCTCGTAAGCCTAAAAGGCTTCAATTAGCGAATTTCTCTATGGTAATGAACAAAATATTAGAGGGGGAAATAGTTAGACTGTGCAACTCTTGAGGAACCTAACAAACAATGACGTTCAAGAAATGTAGATTCTACTCTAGATGCTTTAACACATCAATCTTCAAAATTAGAACGACAAATGGGTATGGGTGGGTAATTCCTTAGGAAGTTTTACTGTTAGATCACGTCATTCCTTGTTAGTATCACGTCATAATACTCCAATCTTTTAATCGTCATCTTTCATATGGAAGGCTAAAGTGCCTACAAAGGCCAAGATGCTAGGATGGCTAATATGTTTAGGAAAATTAAACATAACTGGTGTCACCTATGCAAGGAAGCAAGTGAAGATATCACACATATTTTTGGAAGATGTGCAATAGGGAGGGAAGTTTGGAAGATGGAAAGAAAGACGTTACAAGTGAAGCCCCAGGTAGAGGATCACATGTTTGAAGTCTTGAAATACTTGAGGAGTTCGCTATTAAGACACTATTGGAAATGCATACTTTTTGCAATATGGTATGCATTATGGAAGGAATAGTAGAGTGTTCAAAGAGAGTAAATACAATTGCAAAAATATGGGAAAGATTAGTGTCTCTGTTCGCAACTTAGGTGGTAAACCTAAACTTTCAAATGTTTATAGTTGAGTAGAATGCAATAGGAACTAGTGTAATATGCTATATGTAATGTTAGATGGTTTGTAAGTCAGTATTTGTAATATGGGGATAACGCGTCCTACGTTTGGATGTATTTTGTACACTAATTCCCTAATATAAATGTATCCATGTTTCATTTCAAAAAAAAAAGGGAAAAAAAAGGAAAGGAAAGAAAAGAAAAGGAAAAAGAAGTAAGAAAATACATAAAGAAATAAAGAAAGTTAACAATTCACTTAACAAGATTGATTTTGTTGACTTGTCCATTGATATGTTTAGATATCAAAAATGTCTGCCTATCATAGTTTGTAACTTAAATTACAATTTTGATATTTTAGCAGAGACAGTTATGGACGCCCTGCATGCTTTCTGTTTTGTTTCGGTATTGTCCATCAGTACAACAAAGAGCCAATTGGCTGGAATTAATGTGGAAAGATATGCGGTTGCATATTCTCTTATGCATGGTCCAACTTTCGCAAGGACCCTATGTGATGCAGGTTGGATAGGTTTTTATTCAGTGAAGGGTGGGCTTATCTCTTTCAACATTGGAAGCAAGAAGTGGGTAGTGGAGTGTCTTTGACCATTGGCCAATTCTCTTAAGCACTTCAAAACCTGTGTGGGGTCCAAGTTCAAAGTGGTTTGATGGTCGTTTGGTGCACCTTCTGGAATTCAAGGACAAGATCGAAGGTTGGTAAAAATCTTGCGGTGGGGAGGGTTGGGAAGGATTTAGGTTTATTCAGAAGTTGGGGGTTGTGAAGGAGGAATGTTATTCGTGGGGGCTAGTTTCTTTGGAGAATGAAGAGAAGAGACGGAGAGAGCTAGAGCACAAGATTCAAGAGTTAGATCAGTTGCAGGGAGTAAATAATGGGACAGGGAGAAGAGGAGGGAGCGACGAGAGAAAAATAAAAGGCGAACTGGGGAAACTGAGTAGGGAGATGGATCGGGGAGCATGTCTTAAGGCCGTGAATCAAGTGCTTAAAGGAAGGAGACACAAACTAAAGTTTTTTTCATCGAATTTTGAGAGGAAGAAAGGTCATGAGTAGTGTTTTTAAGGTGGAAGGGGACAATGTGGACGTGATAGAGGAGGAGGAGAAGATATTGGATCCATTGCGGGGCACTTATTTGAGGTTTTTGGGAAAGGAGCAAGTGCTTAAGGCCCTGAGTAGGGAGATGGATCGGGGAGCATGGCTTAAGGCCCTGAATCAAGTGCTTAAAGGAAGGAGACACAAACTAAAGTTTTTTTCATCGAATTTTGAGAGGAAGAAAGGTAATGAGTAGTGTTTTTAAGGTGGAAGGCGACAATGTGGACGTGATAGAAAAAGGAGGAGAAGATATTGGATCCATTGTGGGGCACTTCTTTGAGGTTTTTGGGAAAGGAGCAAGGTATGTTTGGGGGCTAGAAAGGATTCTCAGTGGTGTCTGATTGATCAAGAAGTTTGCAAGAAAATGGAAGGTTGGTTCTCGGAGGAAGAAGTTAGAGAGACAGTCTTTAAATGTGATGGTGGTAAGGTTCTGGGGCCGGATGGTTTTTCTATGACTTTCTAGCAAAAAAGTTCTGACATCTGGAAGGAGGACTTAATGTGGATTATGGAGGAGTTTTACCAAACAAGTGAAGTGAATAGGTGTACCAATGAGACTTACATTTGCTTGATCCCGAAGAAGAACGTAGTGAGGAATGTCAAGGATTTTCGATCTATTAGTCTCACGATAAGTTTGTATAAAATCATTGTTAAGGTCTTGGTTAATAGGTCAAAGGGTGTGATGGGAAGCACAATTTCGGAGAATCAGTCGGCTTTTGTTGAAGGGAGGAACATCATGAATGCAGTCTTAGTGGGAATGAGTCAGAAGAAGAGTACAGGGTGAGAAAGAAGAAGGGAGTGATTGTTAAACTTGATATTGAAAAGGCTTATGACATAGTTGATTAGGATTTCCTTGCCTTTGTCTAAGAAAAAAAGGTTTCGACAAAAAAGTAGGAGAGATGGATTCAAGGCTGTTTGAGATCCGTTACATACTTCGTTTTTATTAATGGAAGGACGAGGGAAAAAATTGAAGCCCATAAGGGTTTGAGACAAGGAGATCTACTACCTCTTTTTTTGTTCACTATGGTAGTTGATGTTTTGGGGTGGCTAGTAGGTAAAGGGAGGGAGATGCATGGGATTTGGGCGGATGATACTCTTCTATTCTTGGATGGAGTGGATAACAATATCATGCAAGCCCTCAAAATTGTCCAATGTTTCAGTTGGGTATCAGGAATGCGTCTTGACATGTTTAAAATATGTTTAGCTGGTATCTCTATAGATGAAGGGATAGTGCATCAGATTGCAGCTAGGCTTGGTTGTAAGCTGGGAGAATGACCCTTAAAGATATCTGGGAATGACCTCAGAGTGAAATCCAAGATCTCAAACCTTTTGAGAGTCGGTAGTTTCCAAGGTGGCTAAAAGGCTAGATGGGTGGAAGTGGGCATTTCTTTCTAAGAGTGGGACAATTTAATTGAAGCGGTGTTGGATGCTTTACTGATGTATTTCATGTCAGTGTTCGGAATTCCTAAGGGCGAAGCATCAAAGATAGAAAGTTGATAAGAAATTTCTTGTGGAAAGGTAGGGGAGATGAAAATGGATCTCATATAGTGTATTGGAACAAAGTTCAGTTAAGGAAGGATCTTGGGGGGGAGGGAGGGGGGGCCTTAGAGACCGACAACCTTGTGGCAAGGAACAAGACTTAGCCGAGAAACAACTTTGGAGATACCCTAGAGAGCCAGATCAATTGTGGGCTTCAGTGATTAAAAGCAGACATGGTATGGATATTAATAGAAAGGACGTAGGGATCTAGAGTAATACAACGTTCAGAAGTCCATGAAAGTTCATACACTTTTTATATCAATGCTACTTGCCCAGTATTTGACTGAGGGTAGGGAGAGGAGATGATATTTTGTTTTGAGAGGAAGTATGGTGGAGGAATGAGGTCTTCGCAGATCTTTTTCTTTGGTTGTACGGTCAATCTAAAGGTCATGACTGCCTCGTGTCCTTCTTTAGCAAACAGATTGAAGAGTTAGGTGCTTTCCAATGAAATCTTTATTTGAGGTCCTCAACTCAAGGGAGATGTGAGGAGGAGGAGGTTGCTCTACCGGAGTTATTGAGAGAGTGTATCTTGCAGGAAAGGGAGGACTAGATAATGTGGACGAGAGAGAGCTCTGGGATTTTTTTTCTTCTAAATCTTTCTTCTCAGTCCTGTCTGATACTAATAGGGTTATTCTGTCTCACTTGTGTACAAAGATATAGAAGACCCCAATTCCTTCTAAAGACAAGCTTTTCGCGTGGGAGGTGGCCCTTGAGAAAGTTAATACAAGGGATATGATTCAGAAGCATTTTCCAGCACACTGTCTTTATCCTTCGTGTATCATCTTTGCAAGAGGAATGGTGAATCAATGGATCGTCTATTCCTAAGGTTTCCTTTCTTTAGATATGTATGGGTTACATGGAGGAGTCTCTTTAGTATCTATCCAGAGTTGAGTGAGCAGGACGTTCCTTTCAATGTTTCTCCCATTCGGGATGAGTTCTGCATTAAGAAGCGAGCTTATTGGGTGGTGGTTTTTTTGGCGGTGTTTTGATGCTTGTAGGAGGAGCGAAATGCTAGGATCTTTGAGGAAATGAGTTTTCCTCCAATTCAGATTTGGGATCTTTTTAATTAGTAATAGCTCCTTGTCCTTATGGTATTCCATTTCGGAATGGATGCAATGGTGGGGGGACATTGTGTAATCGGTGTTGGGAGTTTGAGGTTGGCCCTAGTGGTTGGGTTGGTCTCTTTCTCTTTCTTGTAATTTGCTTCGTTTTCTCATCAATAAAGTTCTTTGTTTCTTTTAAGAAAAAGGTGACTGAGGTCTAGGGCGAACTCATATTTTCGATCCTTGCGTCACGTAGAAGTGCTTCTACTTTTTCTGTCAATTCCTAATGATTAATTCTGTTAGCTTGTGATTAATTGGCATTCTGATTTCGTTATTGCGTTATTGTAGCTGTTTCTAGAGTTTTTAGAGTTTTATATATGTAATCTTTTTAGTCTTTCAAATCTCGTCCATCAGTCTTTGATGTGATAAATATTGCCAATGTATTTATAATTTAACCATATCATAAAAGTTGCAATTTAATTCCCTTCTCTGCTGTGTATTTTCATATCCGATAATTTTCAATCCTAATAAAAGCTTCAATGTTTCATGCTCTTTTAGCAGGGCATTTACCTTGTTTTTCGCCAAGTTCCTTTAATCTTATTCAATTTAATGGTCCTTTGTTTTCAATTTTCCTTTGCTCATTGATTTTAGTATGAAGCTGCATGGCGAACTGGAAATTGGGATTTCTCCTTACTGGTTGATTCCCTACCTTCAGAAGGGTACTTGAGAAACAGTCATTTTAATGAGAATCTGCACAGGTATTAAGTTCTTTTACTTTTTAGTTTGAACCATTGAGCTCATGATATAGCGTTATTAATGAAGTTAAAAGTAATTGGAAAAAAGGCTCTTAATGAGTTTTAAATATGGTGATCAATTGCTTAGTCAATCGTTTTTTTTTTTTTTTAATGTGTTCTTCCATAAAGTAAAAAATATGTTTTTGTGTTTATTGCTAACGGAGCATTAAAGCAATTGTTGTATCTCAAGCGAAAAACTAAAAGCTTTTCTTGCTTCTAATCAAGAATTTAGGTTCGTGATTATTTTGATTTTATGGTGCTTTTGGTGCATCACCTAGCCTAACTTTCATTTTCTTGTTGATCTTCTTCTTTTCATAATATTCATGTTTCTTTTCTTTGTTGAGATAACTCTTGGACAGTTCTATTTTTTTTTTTTTCATTTGAAGAAACATTGATATGTAGTATTTATAAAAGACAACAGATAAAGAGAAGAGGCAGGTTAGAGGAGGAAAAGAAATTCGCAAAGCGCTTCTTGCAGGACCAAAAAAAAAAAGATCCTGCTTCCCCAGGTCCAATCACAATTCACAAAATCAGTAACCTTTTGATAAATTACAAATTCCCATTCATTGATAAACTGGGACCAATATCGTCAAGGCGTTAAGGCTCCTTAAGACGATAAGGCTCTATAAGGCGAGGTGAGGCCTAGGCGGTCTTTAAAATAATTGTCTAAAAGTCCCTAAAGAATTATTTATTTATTTATTGGTCTCTTAATATATATATATATATATATATATATATATATACTCACTTCCTCTCTATCTTTCTACGTCTCTCTTCTGTCTCTCCTTTTGCATCTCTTCCTTTCTCTCTTTCTACGTCCCTCCTTCTCTCTCTACTCACTTCCTCTCTATCTTTCTACTTCTCTCCTCTCTCTCTCCATCTACATCTCTCTTCTGCTTCTCTTTCTGCGTCTCTCTCTCTCTCTCTCATGCAATTAGCTCTTCTTTTTAGAATGTCATGAATATGAAGTATTTTATTTAATGATGATCATTATTTATAATTTTATAATTTATATATCATTAATTTATTAAATGTAAAATATAAATAAATAACATTATAAGAAAATATTAAACAATTCTTCAGGGAAATGTATGTATGTATCAATTCAGATGACTACTTCCACAATTTGTGATTGGTTGATTTGCTTGTCTGCTTGCAAAAGTAGCACCAGTGAAGCAAATACACAAATTTGCAGCAATTCCCATGCATGATAAGCCACCTGAAAATCCTGAATTTTGATGAACAGGGGATTCCTAAATGATTTGATCACTGTGAAAGCATGGGTGTCATGATAGAGGCTGAGAAAGAGTAGAAAATGGACAAAGATAACTAAGAATGATATGATTAGTTTCAAGTACCCATATTTACGCAGGTTAAATGCTTTATTGAGTTCAATTGAGTTGATATAGGATAGTCTTAATTAATCTACCATTCAAACTAAATGGTCGCAAATGCAAAAAAGAGACTTCAAGAAAAATGCTTGAATATTGCAAATGTATTGAGTGGATCAAAGAATGCAGGGGCTTAATTAAGTACTCAATTTTAATAATGGGAGAGCAAGGGAGAAACTCCACGGCTCAAAAAGGCTTAAGGCAAGGAGATGCATTATCTCCCTTCGTCTACACATTAGTGGCTACTGTTCTCGGTAGAATGATATCCAAAGCAACAACAAAAGGTTTGCTACAAGGCTTCAAAATTGGAATGGAGGAGACTTAGGTCACACATGCATTATTTATAGATGAATTTGAATTTTTGTGGATAGCAAACCTCAAAAATTTTATTCTTGTAAATTTCTTCTACTTTATTTTTGGATTGAAAGTTAATAGTGAAAAATCACAACTTTGTGGCATAAAAATAAAGAAGACAAAGAATCCTGCATGGCTAAAACTATTGGAGCATCCTTGCGAGGATGGCTTGTTAGTTAGCTCCATATGCCCTAGTGAGGCAACCGCCTGCCAATAATTTTTTTTGGAGCTAGTAATCAATATCATTACTAGAAGAATAACAGGATGGAAAGGATCCTATCTTTCTTGGGGAGAGCAATAACCACTCATAAATGTAGGCTTGGAGGCGCTACCAACGTATTGCATGTCGACTTTTATGTTATCGGCCAAGGTAGCAGACATGTTGGAGAAATATATGGGAGACTTCTTGTGAAAAAATGAAGGTACGAAGAAAGTTTCACACCTAGGGAAATGGGATGAGGTCAAGAGTCTAAAAGAATACGGGGCATTGGGAATTCCAAATTTGAAGGAAAGGAACAAAGCCTTGTGTAGCAAATGGCTTTGGAGATTCTACGAAGAACTTGAGTACTTATGGCTGAAAGTAATAAAGAAATTCCGTGGAATTTTAGAGAATAGGATAAACAAATGAGTCCCTACGCAAGATTTTGTGGAAATGATTTATTCAAATCCCCATGGAAGCTCATCCACTCGTTGTATCCAATAATTCTTTGCAAGGTTAGATCAAAACCGGAAAATTGGCATTCAAAAAATTTTGGTGTTTGATTCAGTTTGCCATTTAGTGTTCTATTTGGGAAATTGGAAACAATTGTATTGTTAAGAATGTAAAGGTTGAAGTCCATTGGATCACTGTTGTCAGGGCGATAAGGCGGTTTAAGACGATAAGCGTTTATAAGGCGAGGCGGAGCCTAGGCGGTCCGTAAAATAATTATTTAAAGATCCCTAAAGAATTAATTAATTATTTATTTATTGGTCCCTTATTCTATATATATATATATATATATATATATATATATATATACACACACACACACAAATACGTTTTCCTGAAGAATTGTTAAATACTTTTTTTATAACTTTATTTATTTATATTTTACATTTAATTAATTAATAATGTATAAATTATAAAATTATAAATAATGACATATTAGA
>JAJIYU010006531.1:0-20500 GCA_030144865.1 Tinospora cordifolia
ATCTAAGTGTTGGTAGACCTTCTATTTTGAAATAGGGAGAATTTTATCCTTTGTCTCGAAAAAGGTGGGTTCACCCTAAATGCGATTGAAAGAATTGGTTTATCTCTAACTAAGCTAGTCGCATGTTCATCCTTAGCCTATGAAAATATACATTTTTCCTTAATGTGCAAAACACTATGAGTATAAGATACCGAGCTTTGCAGTTCTTGAATTGTAAAATTTGATCCTTTGTCCAAGTTAAAAGGATTAGAATAAAGTATTGCTTTGAAAATCCTAATTGACTATGCTAGTTTGTGGGGATAAATCCATCTAGAATCAAATCACAGTTGCCTTATCCATTGTCCTTATTTGCTGTTCATTTCTTCATGCCTTATTGTTATTTATATGTGTTTGGTAATTTGTACACTTTATCACTATTCGTGACCTAATTGGCTAAATTGTCAAGTATTGATTAAGAAAAGAAAATTTTATTTAATAAAAGAGTAACTTGGTTATTACACTCAATTCATTTTGCTTGTTGGATGTATATTACTCGTTTTCATAGATAGTGGCAAATATTGGTATAAGCTTTGAACAAACACCAAGTGATGATAAGATAAGGTGATTTGGAAGCCTTGATCCTACTGGTCAAGTTCTTGCAAGATGGAGAAAACAAGGGAAGAATCAATATTATGAGGAGCACTAGTGTACCTCATGCCTAAGTCAAAAACAAGCAAGGAAAAAGAAGAAAAACTCACCAGTGTATTCTCAATTATGAGTTGATCAGTACTTTAGAGATGAGTGGAGCTAGGAATTTAAAGAGAGGATGGTCTATAGACAATAATGGTATTAGTAGACGGTTGCCTCGATGGCTTTGCGATGATCCAACGAGGTATTGGTTCAGCCACAATGTGTGAGATGTGATTTGCGGTTCGTTTGAATCAGCTCGTCAATGTAGTGTCATTCTAGTATGCGTTGAGGGTGCTTGATCCCCATCTTTTTTCGAGAAGGTGTCAAGCTAACATTAGAAATGAGGCTTCTTGGCAAGACGTTAGGTCATTAATCATAAGGTCAGCTCGATATGGTACATTGATCACTTACTTGGTAGCTTTTCGTCGAATGATGCTTAGGTGGCATATATCTGCCACGTGTCTAGTGGCTATTTACCAATTAATAGAATATAATGAACAGAGTTTGGAAATTACCCTTAACCAAAGGTCTTGTAAGTATATATGTTTTGGACATGAAAATATATTTTGTTAACTAGGATCCTCTTCCCATTTTAGGCAGCCTTAGAGTGCTCAAACGGTGCATAGGCTCGAAGTATACGTAAAATTAAACTAACTTATTCTAATTTTCCATAATTTCGACCTTCCTCTTTTTTAATATCTTGTAACTTTGTGTTTTTTTTTACTTTTGTATATGTTGTTTCATTTTCAAAGTCTATTTCAAGGTTAATAGAAAATAAAATCAACTAACCATATATATTGAAACATGGATGACACACCTACTTGCCAGTTGTATTGCAACCGCGTGCTTCTTTAAAACCCCTCAAATCATTCAGTGATGCTTCAACAAACAACTTTTATGAGAATTCAATATATACATACAAAAACATATATGAAAACCTGTACATAAAAGATCAAATCAAAGCCAATGGGGAGGTATGGACCTCAGTAATTATATAACATGCATGCCAGCTTCACTATATATTAATATGGAAACCATCCTACAAGAAGCTATAAGCGTAAGCATAGACATTATGTTGCACATGCATGCCATGGCGTCCCAGATATGATCATAGTACTTCCAAAATGACAAGCTTAACTTCCCATGTCATTTCAAAACCAATGGGGCATTGGTACGTAAAGTCACGACCAACCCGTACTAGGGGTGAGGGCCGTCGCCCTTTGGCCCCTTCTTTTTGGTAGGTCGTGAGTCCTTCATCATGTCTATATTGCAGTACTACATGACAAAATTATTAGATAACACACTCATGGTTGCCTGGTTGATAGGGCAATCGACTTCAAGACCATCTTGTAGAATATGATATGTGGTTTTCAACAATTGCAAGTCTTTTTTATAAATCATGAATATGAAGGCAATGTTGAGTTGTGTTGGTCCTAAAAGATGACGTTAACATTTCATTATGAAGAAAAGAATGATATGGCTTCTAGTGCCCCTTTTCTTTTCCTTCAAGAACTTCTAAGCTTGTGTACCATAAAACATATAACAAAAGTAACGTACTCATTTCACGGGAGGAGACCCACTTGTACGCTCAACACTCACCCCATTACATAATTTCTTTCTTTTTTTTTCTTTTTCTTTTTTCTCCTAAAATGCTCTATTAAAGATGACAGAATTATGATATAAGTATATGTATAATTATTTTTAGTATGTTGAGTGCAGGTGTGTAAAGAAAATATAAGAACATTTCTAATGTACCCAGTACTTGTTCTTTATTTATTTATTTATTTATTTGAATTTATTGAATTACGCAACCCGATATTCCAAATTTCAAAACTCTCTTTTTTTTTTTTTTGTTAAGAGAAAAAGATCTGTGATTTACAACACCCAAAGTGCTGCAATCTTTTAAAAATTTTTTTTAATAATATTAGAAATAAATGGTATAATGATGGTTTTGGACATGAGGTTGAGAGTAGTTTAGAAAGTTCAAAAATGGGGTTAAGGATAGGTTAGAATTTTATCTTTTTCACAACAAAAAAAAAAAAAATAATAATAAAAGGGGGAAGGGGGATTGAGATACGAGTAGCATATTATCGTGTCCATTTAATTGCTCTCTTTTTTGTCACATCAACTTGATAGTAATAGCAAATAGTTACATATTGATTGTATTTAATATTTGTTTATCCTCATACACTTAATTTTTTTTTTATAATAATTCATAGATAACTCGAAGATGCACTAAAAAAGTTAGAAACACATTTTTTTTTTGGGTTAAATACTAGGTAACTTTAAACCACTCAATATGTAATTTAATCTATATATATATTCTTATATACGTGTTTCTTAATTGATATTAAAAACTTAGTTGCTTTGTTATTTTGAAGACTAGTGAAAATAATTAAAACATTTTTCTTATATAAATTCTTGTCGAAGTATATGAGGGAGATGTGGATGTAAGAATATGAGATTTCTATGAGAACACTTTTTTATGGAGAGTTTTAGATAAATTCAATTGTAGGTCACAACATATTTGCATTCTCTCGATAACAAATTTTATATTTTAATGACGTAAATGATACACTGAACCACGTTAAATCTATGTGTTATTGTCTGTAAACTTTTTTGTATTCATTCAGATTATTGATTACTTAAGTGCGAGCACTTAAATGACTTTTTCTACTTTCGCTGCCATTATAATTTTGGCAATAATTGGTGGACATAATGCTTTAGATTATATTCATTGATTTCAACATTTGTACACTAGTGCTATGTAGATGGGAGGGCACATACCATGCATGCTTCCATGATGTAAATTTTTTAGGGACCATGCTAGTTTTTTAAGCTCGTACGTTGCCCAAATGTATTCATATGCATAGTTTCATGATGAGAACAAAATCGTGATTTTTTCTCTGATATCTTTATGTTGAAGGCAGGTGACATGACACCCAAATATTTATAGTTCATATATATATAAAGTTATTGGAATCTCGTAGTCTAAAAATTAATGGACCATGGTCCCCTGCAAACTTATGGTAATCTATATATATATATATATATATATATATATATATATATATATATATATGTATAAAGTTATTGGACTGCAAACTTATGGTGCGACTTGGATGGACATGATCATTTTATCTAACATTGGACTATGCAAAATGATTTGGACATTACAGAACATGGAAGCTTCCTAATTACTAAAGAAGGCTAGCCACCTCGTCGGCACATTAATTACCTTACTCGTATTGTCTCTTTATCTTGACAACATGATGTTTGATATCTAATTTACTTGGATTAGAAAGAAGAAACAATAACTAGAAAAGATCTCTATAGGATTAAAAAATGTCGAAGTATTTATAGCAATTCCAATTCTCACCACAATAGGGTCTAAGAAAACAAGAATGGTGTTGTGTGAAAAGTGGACTTTTCCGTCTCTGAACATGTGATTATCATGCGATTGACTTTTAGATCGATTTTGCCTATATTCAAGCATTAGAAGATATTTGTAAAAATTTATGAAGCATATACAACCGAGTTTATTTATGTATACATAAGGAATGATTTATAATTATTTTTTGGTTTAATAGCTTTAAAAATCTCTAACTTTTTAAGTTTTAACAATTTATTTCAAACTATATATTTTGTTAATATATTTGAGAACTGTATACTACTATGATAAACTTGTAACATTAAAGTAGCAAAATTAGACCTCGATGGAGCTGAAAAAAAAAGTTTAAAGTTACAAGCAAGCATACTAATCCCAATTCCCACCACAATAGGGTCTAAGAAAAAAAAAGAATGGTGTTGTGTCAAAACTGGACCTGTCCATCTCTGAACAGTGATTAGCATGCAATTGACTTTTAGATCGATCTTGCTTATATTCAAGCATTAAAAGAGATTTATAAAAAATCATGAAGCATATACAATGAAATTTATTTATATAAATATAAGGAATATATTATAATTATTTTTTGGTTTAATAGCTATATTTTATTTATTCAAACTAAAAATTTTGCTAATATTTGAATAGAAACTATATATAGACATTTTTTTTCATTCCAATTATATAATAAGAACAAGTGCCAACATGCTACTATGACAAACTTGTAACATCAAAGTAGAAAAATTAGATCTTGTTGCAGCTGATGAGATAAAAATATTAATCCTTTAATAGATAATATGAAAAACAAAAAAAAAAAAGTTTAAAGTTACAAGTAACCATACTTATGTGGCAAAAAGTTGATATACTATAAAAGCTTAACGGCTGATATATACATACATACATACATACACACACACATATATATATATATATATATATATATATAATCATTAATGTTGGAATATCTTGTTCCCAAAATCAAAAGTATATAGTTGAGATTACATTTACATGATGATGTTAAGATATAAAGCCAAGAAGTTGGTGAAAAGCAAAAGGGCAGCCTTGTCACTAGGGATTGAGAGTGCTGACATTAATTTACTATAAAAAGTCTTCTACAGTTGCAATAACTGATTAAATTAGTGAAAGCCAATTGGCTTAAGCCACAAGATTTGCAAATTTCCACATCTTATTAGGGTTACCAATGAAGGGAATTAAAAATAAATAAAAATAAAAAACCAAAAAGCTAGTTCATTCATATGATTTGATAATTTACTATGTGTTTGGCAAGGTAAGACGTATTAGAAAATTGACCTTGTTAACAGCTAAGGGCAATTGATTGATTACTAGTCTAATCATCCTAATGATGACAAACCATTAGAAAAATCATTTAATTTACTTCTACGTGAAGATGCTAGTAACCTCATGTTGCATTGTGAAAAGTATATGAAGTATCAATTATTGAATGACTTATTGTTCAAATTATTTTGTGATAATTTTTTGTTATATATTAATGACACACGGTGGATATTCCCATGACATTAGTAAAAAAAGACGGGTAGCACAAGGTACATTAATCATTAGAGGTATAGACCATAAACAATCAATTCCTATTACAAAGAGAAAAAAACGAAAGGTATGGTCATCATGTGGAAGGATAGACATAGAAACTACAAAAGAAGTTTTCAATATACTATTATTCAATCTATGTGCTTTGGGGCTGCTTGCATTAATTTTAAAGAAATCGGTCTAAGATCCCACAAGAAATGACAAAGTCGCGTCATTAGTGCAGAACTATTAGGGTGTGTTTGGTGTATAGAATAGCGCAAAATTATTCTTACAGGATAGAATATGATGAAATTGGACTGGATAGAGAGAAAAAGGATAGAATGAAAATAAAATTAGATAACATGGGATAAAATAATACCACAAGTTCAATTGAGATTATTTTATTATATAATAGTGAGATAAGTTGGTGGACTTAGGTAAATCTAATCTTGCTCTTCTGGAGCCAAACATGAAAAGAAGATAATTTTTAATCCTATCTGAATAAACCCGTGTACCGAACAACCCATTATGGTGTAGGGTGACCTTGAACCTCTTTGATATAAGGAAAGAGGGGATTGCAACCATATAATGATGAACTACTAAGGTTCCATATATTTTGACAAAACTTCCCAAGATGAGGACACTTAGACAAGGAAACATGCATATGATGCCATTCAAATTTTTAGTAAATAGTGTTAGAAGGCACCGACTTGAAAGATATATATATATATATATATATATATATATATATATATATATATATATATATATATATAGTTGTTATATGATATATATTTTTAGATTAGTGTCCAATAATTCATATATATTAAACTACAATATCTAAGTAGAACCATGTACATATCAAAATCAACACTCAACGTACAAAACGTGTACATCGACATAAATTATAGATGTAAGACTTTTTCTAGCTTCTATTTAAAACTTTTGAAGTAACTCCAAACAAAATTTTAACTTCACTTGTATAATTGTCAAATTAGGTAGTACTTTTCAGGTATTAATATTCTTAAATAATTAGTAGGACCATTGTCTTTAAAATCATTTAATATAACATTAATATTATTAGCTCTTAATAATTTCATTTTTTAGAGAGAGAGAGAGAGAGAGAGAGAGAGAGAACCTAATAATGTCATCAATGATATATGGGAGGAATTACAATATTGTTTTGATTCATCTTTTCTAACTCAAATGAGTACTTGTTTTGACTTTAAATTAATTAGTTCCAATAATTTAATTAATTCCTTCCACGTTACAAACAGGCCATAAATGAATAAGATGATCAATATCACAATGTATACTTCATATAAGTGAAATAATTTTCAATATATATATATATATAGAGAGAGAGAGAGAGAGAGGAGGAGACAAGCTCCGGTGGGAGTGCGCAATACACCACCTGCACAAAGTAGAGCGCACGGGGTTCCCCCTAGAGAAAGGGTGCACGCACGTTAGATTGGTCCAACGCAGTGCTCCCAGAAATCACATTCCTTAATTATCATCCGACCTCGTTCTCAAATTTCGTCCACCCACGTGTCTACACCCAAACTCGTCCAGCTCAACGACGTGTTCCAATGTCTGAGCTCCGGCAATTCAATGTCTTCCCAGAAGTCACCCTGATCATCATCCTCCTCCTCCTCCTCCAACTTCTCGCAACGTCGCATAGCCGTCGCCGCCTCCGCCGCCGCAGCCTGAATGTCCCTGGCCGTACACGTGGAAGGCCGAGGGAGCGCGTCGACTTCGTCGGGAAAGTTGAGCAGAGCCTTGTGTCCCTTGAGACTGTGCGCCGCAACGTCGTAGGCTCTCGCGGCCATTTCCGGCGTCGGGTACGACCCAAGCCATATCCTCGACTTCTTCCTAGGTTCCCGGATCTCCGACACCCATTTTCCCCACCGCCGTTTTCTCACCCCTCTGTATAATGGGTGTTTCGTCCCTCCTCTGGCGCCGGCGCTGGAGATACCCCCTTTTCTCTCTTCTTCGGCTTGTTTTTCCGGCAACGTCGTCGTAGCCATTGAGATAAAAAAAAAAAAAATCTGAAATGCTTTGTTTTTGCTTCTTTCGCTCTTAGTGTTTATATGCGTGAGTGTATATGCGCGTTTCGCATTTATTACTTATAGTTGGAGCTAAAGGCGATGGGCAGTGCGTATGAAGTTACGAGAATGGCCTTAAAAAGGATTTTGAAGCTTGAGGGCCAGTGTCTGGTATATTTCTCGGAACTGCTAGATTCTATAGGACTGTTTAAGTCGATCGACACGTGTGATAAAAAGGCCGTTCCGAGTACACAACTTCGGCGTTAAATGATCGGAAGCAAAATGTGTCAATTGTGGGGCCGAGTATAACAGTTGGCATTTTGTGTTTTAGGGAGCTTTTGGACTTCGACTGCTATTAAAATTATACAAATTTCACTTATTGTAAAACATCTTCAGCGTATAACAAAGTGTCGTGTAGGTGGCTGTAACAGCCTGAAAAACAAAAAAATTTACCATCGTAATGGATTCATTACCACAGTAGTGTGTGGCTTGCATGAAAATCATAGGTTCTCTTGTAATACATCAGACTTGAACAAAGTTGATTGCCCACGTTTTTCTCATGCTAAATTGATATATATATAGATAGACAATAAAATATGATTACGATGAGATTATATTAGATATAATCTCAAGGAATCTTCCATAAACTCAATCTCATCTCAACAAGAGT
Source organism: Tinospora cordifolia (assembly GCA_030144865.1). Classification (NCBI taxonomy): domain Eukaryota; kingdom Viridiplantae; phylum Streptophyta; class Magnoliopsida; order Ranunculales; family Menispermaceae; genus Tinospora; species Tinospora cordifolia. The sequence continues at coordinate 8,315 of JAJIYU010006531.1, forward strand.
CTCTAAACTATCCAAACTAGTAGAAAGTGGCTCCCCTCTATAAAGAGACAAAAACTTCATCCGTTTTCTTCACTCTCTAGTTGAATTCCACTCTCTCCCTCTCTCCCTAGTTGTTCTACAAGAGAAAATAAGAAAAACAACATTAGAAATTTCGAGATTTCAAGCCATAGACTCCCCTTAAGCCAGTTAGAAGATAATATGTTGTTTTAAAAACTTTGATTTGTATTTCTTTTCCCTACGTTCATGGGAATTAAGTTTCTAATAATCCTTGGGATTTCTATTGGCTTTTCCACCATTGAAACAAAGCTTGAACCGTTCCAAAAGGATTTGAGAAACCGTTGTTACAATATAACTCAACAATGAGTTATTTTGGGCGATTCGTGAAGGTATAACGTTTCTATCTTATCTTAGTGTCTAATTCTCATATTCTAACATTAAATTGAAGATATTAGGATGTTAAATTCGTGGAAAAGGAAGAGAAGGAAGAAAACATCACGGATTGCATGATTGTAGACTAGTTACTACAGTAATTCGAGTTACTACCGTGGTAGCATGTTTGTTTTTAGACCCATCAAACGTGATGATCACTCCAGTTACCATGATGATGCCAGAGATTATCGCGGTAGTACATCATATCCTGAATTATGCATTTTGGTTATCGTGGTAGGGTACTATTGTACTTTAATGTTCTTGCATGTTTTACATTCTGGTTACCACATTAACCCTATAGACTATCGCGATAATGCATTAAAGTTGCCCCTCGTGTCTTATGTATGCTTTTGGTTACCAAGGTACTACTTTCCTTTACTACAGTACACAAAATTAAAACAATATTTTGACCCTTCTAATAGAGCATTCTTGATACCATATGAGTTGAATTGGGTAAGGAATCATTAAATCATGTTTTAAAACGTATTAGAATGCCTAAATTCCTAAGAATAATAGTCTAAATCTCTAAAGGTTGAAGGCTTGAGATAAGAGGAACAACAACACCAAGATACAAGGAAATCAGATATTGAGGTGGAAATGATTACATTACTCTTATGTATTATTTTTGTTTTAAAATATAAAACATGATTGTTCTTTTGTTTGATTTCTTGTCTAAAAAAGGTTGTTATAATATTGATTGATTTCATGCATGATTGTTTGTTACATAAAGCTCATACTTAGAAGCATGCTAGGATATGATCATCATCATGCGGATGGATTGCATGTACATTCTATTATTGACAACATGTTGTATGATTAAGTATGACCATACTGTATCGAAATACATTGTATGTACTATATGTTGGATAACATGACTTGTGTGGCCATATGCATGATTAATGGTTTTCAAAATATTTTATATGTCTACATCTTGGAATTCTAATGTTGTTGAACATGCTAGTGCTCTAACTTAACAAAGATGATTAAGAATTCTAACCACATACTGAGGCAATGATACTACTGTCCTAGTCAGTGATTTAGTGTCATCGTGAGTGTCCCTAACTTAGTTTGTGTGCAGAGATTACTATCATGGTCGGTGATAGTGGTAAGGTTATTATCATGGTCAGTGATAGTGATAAGAGAGGATTAAGAGTTTTAGTGGACTTCATTTCCAAGATTGGGTCCTGAATAGGTAACCGACCCTTGGGCATTACCTCTGGATAATATCCTAGACCAATAAGGGGATACCAAGGATAATCCTTTCGGTCTTAACTATAACTGTAAACAATCAAATGTTTGAATCACCTAATGTTTCATAAGTGTGTGCATGTTTTATATTTTGATTGGAATAATGCTTAAGATGTATTGTGTATGATCTATTAGCCTTTTAGGCTCACCCCACTCATTCTTTTGTATATAACCATTGAAGATACTTGTGCCAACAAGTATTATGGATTGTTTCTATTAGTAGTAAAAGTGATATATCTCATGGTTGAGGATATCATAAGAATAAGAGTATATCTTTTATTTTTCCAGTTTGTAGGGCATGTCACTTACCACAAATTTGTTCATTTATCAGTTGGAGTTTCAATCATTGGGCCAAATATCGATTATTTTATTTGAAACCTCGACCATGGCGTCATTGTTAGTTGTCAATTTTGATGTTTCTTTTAAGTTCTTTTTCAGTTAATATATTATCCCAAGATTTTCATTAATTTATTTTTGAGCCAATTTATTTAGAGTACCTTGTTATATTTTGAGATATGAATTGGTGCAACCAGTAGATTAGTGATGTGTGAAATAGTAATATCTCGATTTTTGAACAGTAAAATTTAACAAAAGCATTTACGAATGTATATGTGATTCTAGCTATGAGACAAATGTGCCACTTGTGAATGGTTCCGGAACCAGGGTACATTGGCTAAGATGAGAATTAGTTTAAAGATATCTTTATAAAAAATGCATTCAATGCAAACACTTTTAGTACAAAAATAAATTTATACTAAGGATATCTTTTATAAAGACACTTTTAAATACAAAATGTAAAAAAGATACATGTAATTTGTTTTTGGATTATTTTTCAGGTGTTATGATATTCTTTTATGAACTCTCCACAGGCTTGATTTAAAATTTGACTATCGTATTAAACTTTAAGTTTTTTATTGTAAAACAAAGAGCTCAGAAGCATATTTAAGTTCACTGTGACCAAACTGGGAAGAGCTTTCACAATAGATGACTTCCAACAATTGTATTATAAACTCTTGAAAGTGATGAAAAATTTTTTTTGGGGCTCAGATCAAAGCTTAGGTATCCTACTAAAATTTAAGTTTTTAATAAAAACTAAAATATATTGCATGCAAAATATATTTGAGCCTCAATTAGGCCCAAAATATATTAAAAATAAATGAATAAGAAATCAAATAAAATATGCATAACGTCTAACTTATTATAAAAAAATAAAAAAAATATTATACTGATTCAAAGAGTCAAACACATAAGAAAAGTAACTATAGTTTTTGCTTGTAAATTGTATGTTGAATTAATAGTTGTGGCTCACTTTAATAAAAATCAATTAATAAATTTTATAAAAAGTGTCTTTGGGTGATTGTCACAATTATATATTTATATATATATATAGGTGACGAATTTTTTAAAATTTTCATACTACCTAAATGGTAATCACTTTAACAACAGTTACATTGTTTACAACTATGAGGATTGATTTAGTATTTTTAATTTTTTTTAATTTTTGAGAAATTGTAGGCATGAATAATAACATCAATAAATGTGATAAATGTGATGTATATAAAAATTAAAAGTCTAGCCGATTTTGCATGCATTACGGTGATTTATGACCCACGGAGACAAGTGGTGGACTCATCTTTATAACATGACCGCCCACAATCGATTTTGTTATGGTTGCTGTCCTCTGGTTACTAGCGAGGAGGGGTCACAACAATATGACAAGAGTATTTTTCAACTTTTTTTTAATTAGTTTCTAGTGGGGTCTTTCCTATAAGTGACATTTGATAGCTGTGGGAAGAGAAGTACATGACCATAAACATTATATAGATTAGTAACGAAAGTTAGGTTAAGTAGGTAAAACTCAATGTCATTTAACTAAAGGTCTTAAGATCGAGTTTTAGATATAAAGAAAATTATACTGGGAGTTTTAGATATAAAGAAAATTACACTGGGAGAGCTCAGACGTTTAAAGTCTTTCAGTAACGTGAATGATAATTAGTTTCGAGATGTGAGTAAACTTGACCTGATCACACAAAAAAAAGAGCATTATATAGATAAATACATTTTTAACATGAACACCAAACCATATCTTCAAAATTCTTTTTGGTGACTATTACTATTGACATGCCCTTTATGGGCTCTACTCTTATTAAAAGCTAATTCAACATTTATTTATTAGAAGCCTAATTGAAATATTTCTTGTACATATATTAAGAAAACAAAAAAAATTGGTATTTGAAATTGAGTATAGCAATTAAAACTAAAAAATCAGTTAATATTCAATTTAAATATTGGGGAATTCAAATGGACGAGAGCTTGAAAATGGTGATTGAGGATGTGCGAATACTAATTGGTGTATACATGTTAAATTTCATTTTTTTTTGTGGTTTTTCTAAAAGTATTTAAGTTTATATAAACTTGAATATGCTAGTAGATAAAGCTACTAAAATCGTTTCAACTATCTTCATCTATCTAGAATCCTGATAACAATTTCAATTAATACATTAAAAATAAGCTTGTTACAATCTTACATGAATGTGTATGGTCTATAGGATATGTATAGTTTAGTAAATTAGGTTTGACAATTAGTTTTGTTCTTTATCATTTTACTCTTAATAATAATGTGTTTCTCAACTTCTATGCTAATGCTTGTTTTGCGAAAGATTTGCACATTAAGGTCATTTTGCTCCAAAGGATCCTTAAAGACAACCTTTACCAGCTCATTTCTCTCTCTTTCTTTTATTTTTCTACAATCAATCACAAGCCTTCATCCTATCTCTCTAAGTCTATTTATACTTGTCAAAGGACCCATCTAACAAGTATAGAATCAAGTCACAAAGAGATGTAGCATGTCTTTGTCTTCCAATAAGAGAGTTGATTTTTGTTATGAATTTCAACTGAGCGAAAGTCATGCATTACTTTTTCCATGTACATTATCTACATTGAGATTAATACATTCAAATGTTTAGGGTTTACACCTCATATCCAATTTATTAATAATTATTATTTTTCAAGCAACCATGTTTGTGATCAATAGGCTACCAACCCAAGCCTTTTCCACTATATCACTTTCTTTTTCCCTTTGCTAGGGTGCCCTCAACCCAATTCACTTCTTAGTCTTCAATATCCCTATCTATTCCACCACTCACTTCTTCATCCCTATTACCAATCCCCTAGCCAGGATCATCACCATGTCCTTACACACTCAGCATTTCTTATTGTCTTCACTAGCCCTAGCTAGACGTGTAAGCCGCTTGACCAACCTGAGCAACCTCGACCATTTCAAGTCAGAAATATTTTGACCTCACTAGATAGTTAATTATGGTTGTTCTTCATTATCTTATTCATGATAATGTCTCTCAAACACTTATGATAATAATGTGTTTGTCAACTTCTATGCTAATCATTGTTTTGTGAAAGATTTGCATACCAAGGTTATTTTGCTCCAAAGGACCCTTGAAGATAACCTTTACTAGCACATCTCTCCCTCTTTCTCTTAGTTTTCTATGATCAATTACAAGTTTTCATCCTTTCTCTCAAGTTTATCTATACCTGTAGATGACAAAAGATCCATCTAACAAGTATAGAATCAAGTGATAGAGTTGTAGCATGTCTTTATCTTCCAATTAGGGAGTTGATTTTTGTTATAAATCTTAATTGGGCAAGAGTCATGTGTTACTTTCTCGTGTACAACATCTACAATGAGATTAATACATTCACATGATCGGGGTTTACACCTCATATCCAATTAATTAATGATTTTATTTTAAGAAACCATGCTTGTTATTAATAGGTTACAACTCAAGTATTTTCCATTGCATCACTTCCTTTTTCCCTTTACTAGGGTACCTTCAACACAATTCACTTCTTATTCTTCAATATCCTTATCTATTCCACCAATCACTTTCCAATCCCTATTACCAATCCCCTAGCAAGTATCATCACCATTTCCTTACACTCTTACTCACCATCTCCTATTGTCTTTAGTAGTCCTAGCTAGGGGTGTAAGCCACCTGACTAACCCGACCTAACCTTACTTAATGTGAAAAATATGTTGGTCGGGTTAGAATTTCTAATTCGACCAAATAGTTAATTATGGTTGTTCTTTATTATCATACTCCTAATAAAATGTGTTTCTCAAGTTCTATGCTAATCGTTGTTTTAGAAATATTTGCATACCAATGTTATTTTACTTCGAAGGACCCTTAAAGACAACCTTTACAAACAAATCTCTCCCTCTTTCTTTAGTTTTTTATGATCAATCACAAGCCTTCATCCTTTCTCTCAAGTCTATCTATACTAATTAGACAGCGAAGGACCCATCCAACAAGTATAGAAACAAGTCACAAAGAGATGTAGCATGTCTTCGTCTTCCAATAAGAGAGTTGATTTTTGTTATGAATATCAATTGGGCAAGAGTCATGTATTACTTTTTCATGTACAACATCTGCATTGATAGTAACACATTCAAATGTTCAAGGTTTACACCTCATATCAAGTTTATTAATGATTTTTTTTTCAAGCAACAACATTTGTGATTAATAAACTACCAATTCAAGCCTTTTCCAACATATCATGTAACACCCCGGCTCTCGAATCTTGTCACAATCACCACTAATTGGACGTCTTCATCTTTCGTCTTGAGACATGATCATGCGGTCACTCCCGCTTCTGCTATTCGGAGACCGGGACATTTCTTTTATTCTTTCTTTATCATAACCATCCCAAAAAAATACAGAGTGCAAAAACATAACAATTAATATAATGCATGATTAAATAGGGGGATGACATGTCAACTAGAAGTAATATGAATAAACTCATAATAAATAAAATACTCTGACCCCATGGCTCGAGTTCAAATGAGTTAATGAACCAATACTTGGCCTCATGGCCGAAGTCATTAAATAAAACAACCAAACAGGAACTAAATGTGGGTCTCGTGCCTTACAACTAAAAGTAGTAAATGATCTACCAATTCTTACTCATCCTCATTAGTGAGGGGTACCAATACTACAAGATTTACATCTGCCACTTATCAACACACATGCCTTCAATGGTTACCTGAAACAAGATTAGTGGGGTTAAGCTTAAGAGCCCAAAGGATCATGTACAACACATCTCAAACATTATCAAAGTTAAGGACATAAAACATATAACCACTTATAAATCATTAGGCTTTTCAAAACACTTTAATTATTTAAGTTGATGTTAAGACTGAAAGAATCTCATCAATATTTTCCTATGTCGAACTCTTGGAAGTAACGCCCTGTAGGTCAATTCCTCATCATGACATGAACTTGTCTCGCTCGATCCTCAATCTCATCTCAACTACTGCCACAATAGCATGGACACCCGCCTAGGATGGAAAAAATACCCACGATGATACCAAACCACTACTACAGGAGTTATATCATTGCCTGCCTACGTGGTTAGGATCTTAATTACCTTTATTTAGTGACCATTAGCATGCACAATTAATCTCAACATCGCATTATATGTAAGCATAAGAACATGATAACAATCATTAATCATGCTACAATCACTTAGATCATATCATGCAATCAAATTTATATATGGCATATTACTGTTGTAAAATTGAATAACATAATTTATAAGACATGCGATCTAAATATCATGGGTAAACAACCATAATATTGAATATCATTGCATTCTTAGCATGCTTCTAAGATCATAAAGCATTAATCACACAGTCATGCTTTGCATTCAAAACTAAAATAATATTAAAGAGAGAGCACGGTCATTGTCACCTATTTTTCGCTCCTTGTGTTCTAACCCTCGTTTCAATGGTTAAAATTCTCAACCTAAGGGGTTTAATATCATAGTTGTATATAATCCACATCATATAAGCATTCATTGTGTTTCTAACCTATAGAGCAATGATTTTTTAATCTTTAGTGATTAAATATAATAATTTAGTAAGCTTTAAGACATAGTCAAATGTTGCCCTACTCTATGTCGCATAACACATGTTAATGGTCATAATAGTCATACGTTATTGAAATTTTCTTTTGATTATTGCGATATAGGGACTGTACCACGATGGTTGAGATTTCGTGTACAAAAGGTCCAAAAAACAAAATGATCATCACGTTCACAGTGTACTACTGCATTTAGTACCGCAGTAGTCACATGATCTCCGATGCGTGGGATGTCACTATATCGTGCTACAAATCTAAAACCCATAATATTCAGGGTAGAGAATCTTATATCTTGTAGTTTGTCATACCTCTTCTGTTTGCTTCATGTTTGTCACACTGAAATGTTATAAATGTTTTTAGGGTCTGTCAGAAGTGGAAGATATGCGTGAAACCTCAAATATTGTAAAGATAGTGATCTGCAACATTATTTTATGTATAAAACTAGTGCCTTACCTCTGTAATCACTCATAATGGTGTAAATGTTTGAAGCCTTCACTATTCTTGTTGCTTTCCTCCTATCAATGTTCGCAAGATAGTTAGAAGAGGGTTGGAACTTGGTGAATCTAATTTAGAACATGCGTGGGGAAGAAGGGAAATCAACAGTAGACGACTAGGGCTTGTTGTAGCGCAAAATGATGCGTTTAGGGCTTCTTGCACTTATAGTATATTGACATCCAGCTCCCATAACTTCCATTTTTGATCTTCAATCGAAATATCGTAATATCGCATCCTAGTACCACGGTATTGGGACTGTTTCTAATTGCAGGATTGCGTCTTGACACCATGGTAACACGTCTTTACTCAAATTCTCAATTTTTCTAATCGCAGTACCGCAGTATCCCATTCTCGGTATTACGGTACCACGTCGGCGTCCAAAATCACAATAATGAATTTCAGTACTACGGTACCATGACCTAGCACCACGGTCTCCCCACGAAAACCCCATTTCATGAATCTGCGATGCACTAACGAAGTACCGAAACTGGTACTGCGATAATCGGTGAATTTTTTTAATCCCTATTCTTTTTAATTCTTTGAGTTATTACATATCACCACTTTGCTAGGGTACCCTCAACACAATTTACTTCTTATTATTTGGTATCCCTATCTATTCAACCGATCACTCCTCAATCCCTATTGTTGATTCCCTAGTATTGTCACCATGTGCTTACACGCTTACTCACCATCTCTTATTATCTTCACTAGCCCTATTTAGGTTTGTAAGCCACCGGAATGGCCTGATTCAACCTAACCAAATTCAATCATTTTAGGATGGTATGGGTTGAGTTTAATGTTAAAAAATACGTTGGTCGAGGCAAAATATTTCTAACTCAACTAAATCGATTTGAGTTGAAAGTTTAACCGTGATCTGACTTTTGATTTTGTTTTTTACTATAAATAATTTTTGGCTAAAAATGGCTTTTTTATTGAAGTCTTTATTTAAAAAATAGTAGACCCAACTTGACCAACTTGCCTGACTGAACCCAATGTCAGTTGGGTTGGGCCCTCACTTTTGTGGAGATTAGGTGGCATTGAGTTGCAATTGATGCCACCCAAATATCTTGGGTCAGGTGTGGTTAGGTATTGAAATTGAACTTGACCAATTTATAGACCTTGCCTTACCTCGAACAACATAACCATTTCCCTAACCTCTCCTTCCTCTAGTCTCATTTTATTCACTCATCCAACCCACATAGTAGATGACATCATCAAGCCTCAAAATTTTTCAGTTGATGGGGACATATTACCCATTTTGGATGTTGATAATGTTAATGATGCATTTATTTTAATTGTACAACATTCTATGTATCATGGAACAACAATTCAATGTCCCTACATCAAATGAAACATAGTCTTTTGTTCCACCATACATGGAATAGTATTTTGTGCAAAATTGTTGGGTTTTCAAAATTAAAATAAAGCTTTAATGTCCTATTAATAGGCACAAATCTCAATTGGTGGCAAAGGGCTATAATCAAGTTCTTGTTAGGCTTTGATTTTTATAAGATGTATAATCCATTAGTAAGGTTTCTAACATCTCAATGGTTCTTGGATGCAATGGTTGTGTCATTTGGTTGGCGAACTTGATAGTTGGTAATTAATAATGGTTTCCTAAATGACAAGCTAATTGAGATGATTTCTATGCACAATTGAAAGACTTCATCAATCTTTTTGAAACTCTCCATGTTGCAAGCTACATCATGCCTATTATAGTTGTCTCCAAGCCCTCAAAGCATTGTTTGCATGTTTGTTTAGCTATTGTAGCATCATGAAACTGTTGTTGTCATAGAATATGACGAGAGTAGAAAAAGGATGGCGAATCTCACATAGGAGAAACTCAAGCCATGTAATTTTAGCTACAACATTAGTCAAGGCCTTTATATTCAGATTCCACACTTAAATAAGAGACAACCCCCCACTTACTCAAAAACTAAGAGATGAGATTTGGCCCAAGAAAAGAGCAATAGCCACTAGTACCATGTCTATCATCCAGATAGCTTGCCTAATTGATGTCAGCAAAGCAAGTGAGACAAATCAGTAGGATAAGACAAAAAATACTAAAAGAAGTGGTGCCTTGAAGTAGTGCATGATTCTCTTAATTGCACATCAATGAGAGGTAGTGGGAGCATGCATAATTCGACATACACGATTCATAGCAAAGCTAATATTCGGATCGGTCATGGTGTAATATTGCAGTGCAACAACAATGCTAGTACTGGGTAACCATAATACAACGAGGGAAGAAAAGAGGATGTCATTGGTGTAGGCCAGGACTTGAGATCACTCATACCAACATGATGAAGGATGTCGTGCACATAACTTGATTGATTAAGGTGTAAAGTATCATCACAATAAGTGACTGAGATGCTTAGATGGTTGAGAGGGAATCAAAATCCTTAAAAGCAAATTTGGCATCCAATTTAGCAATAAGAGTCTTAATAGTCGAGGAATGAGAGTTGGTAATAATAATGTCATCAATATAAACAAGAAGAATCATAATAATGGATTCACAAAAAAAATAATAACATGGATAGATCAACCCATAGAGAATGAAGACCATACGTCAATAGAAATGAGCTCAACTTGTGCTACCATTCATGAGGAGATTGCTTGAGGCCATAGATTGCCTTGTGGAGTTTGCAAACAAGCGGAGGATCATTTGAAACCTCAAATCCCTATGGTTGTGACATGTATATTTCCTTTAGTAGATTATCATTAAGAAATGCATTTTGAACATCCAACTACAATTATGATAGAGAACAAGTGTAACAATAATTCAAATCGTGGGCAATTTCACAATAGGGATTAACGTCTAGAAATAATCCACGTCATGGGTTTGAACTTTTGTAACAAGTCTCACTTTGTGAAGTTGAAATGATCCATCTGAATCAATTTTATGTTGGAACATCCATTTGCAACCAACAAGAGATTCATTACCTACCATAGGAACAAGAGACCATGTGGAATTAGTGTGCATGGCATAGGTCCATTCTTGTGACGCAAGTGCCTACTTGAAGGTAGATGGAGGAGATAAGGTGGTTGTGAAGGCATTAGGTTTTAAGATTTTGACCTTGGCATGCACCATCATTGGGTGTGTGTTCATGATTGCTACAAGAGTAGATAATGACATGACTGAGTACCCCAGTGCTATAACCAAATGAGAAGAACAGATGTATCTACATCAGAAGCATTATCTATTGTAGGAGAAACTGGAGCAAACATTGAACCTAATGTTGCACCAAGGCATAAAAAAGAGGTTGATCCTTTTTTTGAGATAAAGTGATGTGTTATTGAAGATGCTGAAGCCGTTGTAGGAGTTGATATATGTGACACCCCCGGACCCCGGACCGGAACCCAAGTCCTCATGCATGCGTCATATGGGGCCAGTGCATCTACTAGCACTCCCTTCAGCTACTCTGTTGTGTACACAGGACTTTTCATCTCTCCGTGGGTCTGATCCGCCAGGAACCCAGGGTTGTCAACATCCCTTCCATTCACTAAACCCAAGTCTCAATTTTCATCAAATGAGAAAACTATATCAATCCTGATAAACATGCTACTATGTTTATCGATAAATATCATAATTCAGAAAATATTTTCAAATACTTCACCGGATTTCTCTCAGTAAATATTTATAATGGAAAGCAAATCTCTGCAGCGGAAACCATCAAAACATCAACCCATCTGTCAGGGCTCAAGTAAAACTATCATATACATGATAATAGTCTCTGAAAGTAATATCGCAAAAATCATCTCAAAACTGTGATAAAAAATAGGCTCACTGAGCCCAAAGTCCCAATAACATTTTAAAATGTTCAACAGTTTCTAAAAAGAAATATTCGGCCACACGGCCTGTTCAAAACATATACATGATCAGTGAAAATTACAACAAAAACTAGAACACAAGTCCAATAGTAATCTCCCATCGAGATCACCACACCAACCCTGAATCACGGTCAAGTAGGGTACTCCACCTCTGCGAGTACCTATAAAAGAAAATGGGGTGAGCTCGAGAGCCCAGTGGATCATCTCTACACATCACTAGCATTATATAAACCAGAAATCCAAAACA
>JAJIYU010006532.1:0-20453 GCA_030144865.1 Tinospora cordifolia
CATAAGATATTTTATTCATTTGCATCAAACTCAAATATAAATTAGAATAAATTAAGATTTTATTCTTAAATATTAAATAAATAATGGAATATTGACCAATTCAAATTGGTATGTACGACAAGAAAAACATAAAACTTTGTTTGTCAAAATATAAGAAATCAAAGTTTTTTTTGTTTCAAAATTATCGAGGTATCAATTGATTGAGCAATTGGAAAGTTGGAGTTGTTGTCTCATTAGTTTAGGATTTATTTTTTTAACCATAGGTTGCAGTGAGAACTGGGATGACCGCTCTGCACTACGGGGCGAAGCTTCCCAAAGTGTCCTACTGTCTTGAGCTTCCGCTCTGCGAAAATGGTAAGAGTCACAACTATAAAAATTCTTTGACGGTGGTGAAACTCATGGCATGCATGAAGACTATGACAGTGGCTTATTGAGATCAACAAAGTAATTGCTAATCGTTGGAAAGGCAAAAGATATGACGGATGATATCATGGCCTATTAACAAATAATTTAACTTATCAATGACTTTTTATTTATTTATTTATATGGAATTAAACTCACAAGTCTAATTAGTTATTCTATTTTACTGTATTATAATTGTTAATAACCAACAATTTCAGTAGCTTACTCCTAGTTGAAAAAAGGATTGAATTTACTTTTCCCACCAATAAAAGTTTAACAACTTTTCACAAGCTTTTATCCTTAGTGTTGTGAACATCATGAACAAACACATAACTCATGGTACAACAACTAAGAACCAAAAAATAAGAAAGATACTCATGTTTAACAATCATGTTTTCCTCCATTATTCGTATTAAGTCACAAGGGTACTAAAATGACTCAAAGTACAAGCTCAAATTTATATTCTATGCCAATGTGACATTTCATTCAATTACAACCCTATTAATAACTAGATGAATAAATAATGCGTATCTTGATATATTTAGTATTCATCCGAATACTGTAAACATTGTAATCAACAAAAAAAAAATTGCAATCAAAACAATTATTTTAAAGTTATAGATGCTTAAATCACCTTAATACAATTTTATTAATAAGTTGGATTTAATTAGTAAAAATAATTAAAGTCACGTGCAAGACACGATGACGCGTGCCTGTCCAAACAATGACCTGCACACGTGTTGCTTTCGCAAGCCATCAACACTTACCCAACAATTTTAACCCTTGACCCCAACATACCAGATCCACTTTCTCGCCCAAACTTCGTTATCGATCAGAACAGCAAAAATCAATTCCTTCTTCTTCCTGCTCTTTATCTTCATCGTCTTATATCTAATCAAGTAGCATTTCTTTCGTCGCTCGGAGCGATGAATGATGAAGCCGTCGAGCCATCGACCTCATCAACCTCTTCATCTTCAGTTACTAAGGAATCGATCTTTCTTCGCGCGAGACGAGAGCCTTTCGAATACGGTCTTCTTCCAATCTCGAAGCTCATCTTCTCGGATGGAACCGCAACCCTAGCTTCTCTTAAGGAAAAGCTTCTTCAACGCGCTTCTTCTTCCTCTTCTTCTTCTCCTTTTCGGATTGATGCCGATGGCGTCTCCGAGGTGCTTCAGATCTCGATTGACAACGCTCGATTGGTCCTCGATACGCTCGCTGCGGTTCTGCCTTCGGATAGCGATCCGATTGTTGTGGCCAAGCCCGACGAAACCGGTTCTGTAGGCGGTGCTGATGTTTATGATCTCATTTTGTTCCTCTATATTCAGTCTTACAGGCGTCTTCTTCCTCGGACGCACAAGGATTCAGCTGCCGTTGCTGATGTCTGGCCTTCGACTTCCGCATTTGATGGCTACCTTTCGGCGCTTTCGCCGTTACAGGTTATGTTGAGAATTATTCATTCTTTTTCTTGATGCTTTATTTGTTTTAGTTTCTCAAGGCATTGTGAGTGATTGGATTGGTGGCAGTTAGTTCTGGAATTATTTAATGCGTATAATTGGCGAAGGTTCTGTTGATGGTTTAATCGAAGCTCGGGAATTTGCCGTTAGGTATTCAATCTAGGATATGGAGTGTGGCTTGGAAATCAATTGTTTACTTGCATTTATTATTATTTATATACATTCTTTTGATTGTTTGATTGCACATAGGCATACTGTGTTTAGGATTGTAAGACACCGTTTCTGATACTATGAAAGCTTGTCCTGGAATGTTTTGGATGCAAAGAATGTCTTACTTCCTTAGGTTTTTATATGATAACTTTATGAGTTGTTTAAAGTGGTCACTGTGGATTTGGATATAATTTTTTATTGGTTACGGTTGCAAACTTATTAGCAGATGTGGCTTAGACTGATTTGATGTTTTCATAGTTATGCTACTTTCAGCTTATTGTTTCATTGCCTTGCAGCTTGTGCGCAGCAACAGTCGAAGGTTCATGCCATCACAGGCTGATGAAGAGGCGCATCAATTATCTTATTTGCAGAAGCACCTGGTGAACATACTTTCTCTTTTAGCTGAACCTGTGGAAGGCGAAGAGGAAGAATCCCTGGTCTGTTAACCTTCTCTTCATTTCTTTTATCACGACCATTAAATTATTGAACATTTTTGTTATGCTTCATATCCACAGTGCAGTATTCTCTTACCAAAGGTTAGAAATCCCTCATACAGCACCTGTTTTCTATTTGTGTGTAAAAATTAGTATCCTTAAACATTTCACAGAGTTGTTAATTCACCTTTCAATCCAGGTTATGACCTTGGAAAGATTTGAGCACCTTGGGTTCCTCTTTCAGTTTGGTGAAAAGGGTTCAGATGGAATTTCATTGAGTCAGGCTGCTCCTTTTTTTGCTAATTCAGATCCAGACATGCCTGCTGTTCATGTTTCTGCAACACAAGTTCATGACTGGATTCTACAGAATATAACAGCAGCTTTAGAACATACTGCTGAGAGAGTGTCTCCAAAAGAAAATGGCCCATCTAGTGTCAGTGATCAGGATGTTTCTATGGCAGATGCTTGCACAAGTTCATTCAAGGGGAGTGGGGCTAAGAGTCTGAGTTTTGTGGAGGGGGTCTCAAAAACTTCACTTGTGAAGAAAGCATCTGATCTTAAAGGTTCTTCAGTTAAAGTAAGTGCCAATTTGCTGATTTATTATCTCCTATGCGTTTTTATGTAAATCTTTTTGTTATTCCTTTTCTTCTTGGTCTGAGTTCCATATTTGTAGAACTAGCTGAAGGAGGATTTGTAGTGTTAGATAAAGTAAGAAATTTCTGATTGTTTTATAACTTCTATTTCATAACAAGATGATTGGATATTGTTTGCCAATGCTTTGGAAGATGTTGAGAACGTTGTTGCTTTCCTCAGGTTGAGAGTCTTGGAAAATGCCTTGTGTCGTAGCCTGTATTATTTTGAATTATCAAAAAATAAAAAAGAAAAAAAAACATGGAATTCGAAATTCAGGAGAGTCTAGTCATATTGTTACCTCTTGAGTATTACACATATTTTGCATTCCGAGTATTTGTAATTTTGTTGCATAATAGGTTCTTAATTTTCACCCTTCAACTACATGAAATACATCTAATCTTAATTTGGTTTCCATTCTTGTTTAGTTCTCTTTCCCATTTTAATTCAAGAGAGTCTTGGAAAATGCCTTGTGTCTTAACCTCTATTAATTTGAATTAAAAAAAAAATCATGGGACTTGAAATTCTGGAGAATCTAGTCATTTTGGTACTTCTTGAGTAATACACATGTAATGCACATGCATTTTACATTCCTTTTCATCGTTAATTATTTGTAATTTTATTGCATAATAGGTTCTTAATTTACATAGAGGGCCTTCAACTGCATGAAATACATCTAATCTTAATTTGGTTCTTAATTTACATTTCATTGTTTAGTTCTATTTCCCATTTTAATTCAAGAGAGTCTTGGAAAATGCCTTGTGTCTTGACCTCTATTAATTGAATTAAAAAAAAAATCTTGGGACTTGAAATTCTGGAGAATCTAGTCATTTTGCTTCTTCTTGAGTAATACACATGTATTACACATGCATTTTACATTCCTTTTCATCGTTAAGTATTTGTAATTTTATTGCATAATAGGTTCTTAATTTACATAGAGGCCTTCAACTACATGAAATACATCTCATCGTATTTTGTTTTCCATTCTTTTTTAGTTTATGTTCCCCATTTATCATGAATCTGCCATTTCATTTCTTCAATTATTAGAGGTTTTTTTGGGCTGAGAATGATGCATTTTTCAACTTTTTGTTGCTTCATGTTCAAGGGATTGCTACTTGGAAACTTTAATATTAAAATAATAATGATCATCAGTTTTTAACTTTAACATGATAGTGATTTGCAATTTTTTATGTTACTTCAAGGAATGTGGAATTGCGCCACTATTTTATCTTTTAATAATGTATCTTTTGGTCTCATTTTGAGGAGCTATTGACGTGTTTGTTTATTTATTAGTTGTATTGTCAATTTTGCATTTACTTTCATATACATGCTAATGTTTTTAATACTGCAAGAGGTTTTGGATAATTAAATTCATCAGTTTAAGTTGTACAATGTAAAAGAGTTATTCATAATTCTCAACGTTCTTTTTTGTTTTTTTTTTTATTAGTTCCTTTTGCCATGTCTTTTCGTCACTGTTGCTTACAATGTGCCTTGCCTCTGCATATTGACTAATATTATATTAGTTGCTTAGGTTTGGGCATCCATGATTTAAATGATCTTTGAGTGTTAAAACAGCAGTAATGTTCTTTTGAGTCTTAATTATTGATTGCCTCGGTTACTATATCCCTAAGAATATAAATGGTTGACTTCCTCTTAAATAGTCTGGTTAAGAAATGTTAAATTTCAATGTATTTTGTCCAATCTTCAGCTTTGGTTAAAGCCAATTTTAGTTTTTCTTTTTTCTTCCTTTTTTTTTTTTTTTTTTTTTTCTTTCTCATTGTAAGCTTCAAATTCCTAAGTAGTAGTGCTTGGGTATTCCATCGAAAGGTATGTGAAGAGGTCCAATTGTGGATCCTGGTTTTCTTTAGAACCTCTTTGTGGCTTGTCGTTTGTAATAAGGGTTTCAATTTACCCTTATGTAACTATAATCCTACCATATTTGGTAGAATTTAAAAAACTGAGAATAGAAATGAACTTATTATGAAAATGGTTGGAGTAATCCTAATTTGAGAGGAAATGAGATAATTGTTTATGATGGTTTGGACACGTACAAGGAAGGCTTTCTGAAGCATCAGTAAGGAAGAGTGCCTATTATATTGCATGATAACCATAGCAGTAGAAATAACATGATCAGAGATAAGTAAGAAATATTTAACTAATTGCAAATTTTAATTTAAATGATGACTTAGCTTCTAATTAGAGCAGAATGGAGGAAATGCATTCATATAACTAACTATAGGCTTAGTTGACTAACAATGTTTGGAAGGCATTAGTTCCATCTTAAGTACCAGTTTTGGATGTTTGGCTAGTACATAGGATAATGCTTAGGACATGCTCCAAAGAAGGTTCCCAAATATCTACATTTCTTTGCATCTGTGTTCTACATAATAAAGATGAGGGAGCGTGCAGTCCATTTGTTTGTTGCTATGAAGTTTAGTGAAGGGATTTAGAACAGAAGGTTTCCTTCTCAAGTGGTACACATTTGATTTTCTTTCTTCGATTGAAGATGGTCTTAGTGGCGATATCTAACTGGTTCTCCTCTTGAGGTTTAGGAGGTCGTTGCAGTTCCTAATTTCACCATAGTTTTGGGTCTTTGGTTAGAAAGGAACAACACAATCTTTTCTGGTGTGTCTCAAGATTTCGGCCTTGTGTGGAAGTTTAATAAGCTTTTTGCATCTAAGTGACATAGTGGTTTTTCTCTTTTAGATTGGTTTTTGGGTTGGGATAGATGCTTTAGTCATTGTTAGGGGAATCATAATTGGTCTTTTGTTTAATGTATGTGGGTATTATACTCTTTTCCAATCTAATAAATTGTTTGTTTTGGAAAAAAAAAGGAAACAAAAAACTTACTTCAGGCTTAGTAGAGTTGAATTTCCTTTCTAAAAATAAGAGAAGCAATTCTTAAGTTGTTTGATTGTTTGAATATGTTCAAGAGTTTTATGGTAGAAAAGGTAAAACTAACAAGAGAGTGTGATCCTAGGATTAATTAGGTCATTATTCTTGGTATTCCTAATGTTTTAATTGGCCGCCAAGCTCCCCCACTTTGCGCCTTTGTGTTTCATTGTGGCGGACTATGTTTCTACTAAAGTTATGATTTTTGTTCGATTATCGTCCATCATCATGGTCAATGTGTGGGACGCTTTTTTAAGAATATTACCTTTCATGATGATCTCTCCTAGTTGGTGCTTATTGTGTAAGAGGACTGGAATCAAGATACTATATTTTCTGCCGTTGCCCCTTTACTCTATCACTTTGGTCTCGGGTGCTATAGGTGCATAGTTGGAGCCAGGTCATTGCGAAGTGCTATATTGATTTACTTCACATTGACTCCAAGATGGGTGTATGTTCCACTTAGTGAAGGGTGAGCATTGGTCTACCTTCACATTACATTGTTGTGTTTAGTAAGAAGTCAGCCAAAGGGTTTTTGAGGGTAAGTATAATGGAGTGGATGTGGTTTTGGAGGTCATCTGATTTAGAGTGCCTTTTTGGATGGTTTTCAATAAGGTGCTCTTAAATTTCTTCTTATTCGAATTGAGCAATGGTTGACCATTTTTTATTTTGAGTGTTTTTTTTTTGGGTCCATTTAGAGCACTTTCTGTCTTGGAGATCTCTTGAAAAGTAATTAGTGCCCATTTGGTAAACTCTTCATCATATTTCTTTATTAGTAGGTTTGCTTCACATTGCGAATCAAATCTTAAAAAACCTCGGAGGTTATTTGTAAGCCCACATCACCAGTCACCATTCATTGGGTTTGATGCCTTTTGGGGCTCAAGAGATGGCTATTGTAGGGTCCCTTCTTGCTCTTGATAGGAGAATGAGGGCAAAAAGCTTAGGCACCTCCCTTTTGAGCCCCCTTTATTAGCAGGCTTGCTTTACACTACAACTTTTGAATGTGATAAAGCAACGAATCCCATGACTTTTTAGATTGAAAAACTATACCGCCTAGCCACCCCTTCTGTGTCTTGCAATTCGTCTTATATCGATAAATTGCATTTATGATATTTGAAATGGAGACAACTATTCAATGATCTTCTTATTTCTCTTCTGGACAAATCGATTTGATTGGATATACTGCCTAATCATCTCTTTTTCTGCCATTTGGTGAGCACTTCTCTTGCTACCATCTACTAGTTGCTCCTCTTTCACCATACTTATTAGTTGTTAAAGCAAAACACTCTTTGATCCTAAGATACCACCTTTTCTCCCCAACTAACTAATGATTAACGCTTTCATAGTTGCATCTCTGTTGTATTTGAATTGTTTGAGGTGTACCCTCGAAACCCCCCTTTTGGAGCAGACTTGGACTCCTTTTTAAGGGAGTCTAGGCTGACCCCTTGTTTCTCTTATTAGGGGAGGGCATGGACTACTATCTAGCGCAAGTATGAAATAATCTTAACCTAAAGGGTGTAGCCAATGGAAGATTCTGCCACTGTCCCCTAACATTGTTTTTTGACAATCTCCCTTGGGTGAAAGGGGCATTGAATTTGTTTGCTCACTCTTGTGCAATTCAATTTGTATATGTCAATTTTATGTTTATCTCTGAAACTTAAAGTTATTGTGGGAACAATCTATCTAATGTAGTACTACTTTCAACCGATCAGCCTTACAATGAATGTCCTTAATTGAGTGCTTAACTAATAGACAAAGCTATTTATCCCCTATAATCATGGTATAAAAATTAGACGAAGTTCGTCGAAATTAGTCGAATTAATTAGGTAATTTGGACAATCGAAACGAAGTTTACCTGTAATTATAAAATTACAAAATTTCGTCGAAATCTCTGAAAAATCGGCGAAGTTCACTTAAAATCGAAGTTTTGAAGATTATTGGAGAAAAAAATTGTATTAAAGCTGTGAAAAAGTGCATTTTTAATGAAAGAATTTATGTGGTGCACAAAGTTTGTTCTGTATAATTATAGAGATTATATAAAAAAGTCATTCTCTATAAATGAAAAAAATTTAAGGTGATATATGTATAACTGACGAGTGGCTATCCAAGATAAAGAAGAACAGGTCGTAACTTGAAGAAGGGATGATAGAGAGAAAAGACATAAGACAAAAATAATCTAAAAGCCTAGGAGAAAAGACGTTGAGAAAAGAAAGAGAAAGGAAAACTATGGTTTATATTTGCAAGACCATTAGGGTTTGACGATAAATTTTTCTTTGTTTCTTTCTTTTTTCTAATAATTTTAGGTTAACACGTGTGATGAGCATAAAATATTGTTAATGTTAAAATACATGTTCAGAACCATTATATGTAAAATGTATTTATTATGTTTGTTTTTAGTATTTGTAATAAAAATTGTTCGTATTTTAGCATTTACATAGTATATTTTTGAATTTTTCTAAGTTGATAAATTTTTACAAAAATTCTTTCGAATTTCTCGAACTCTTCGAATTAATTCTAATTTTCAAACGTCGAAGTTTGGGACGAAGTCGAATTTTTGTTCCTTGCCTATAATATACAATGATATATAAACATAATAAATATATTGTTACAATGGGTATAAATATATTTTGATAATAATTAGGTGAATTTCTTGAATTTTTAGTGAACTTTAGTAAAATTTTCCTTCCATTTAAACTTTAGTTTGATCTCTTCCAAAAACAAATTAATTTAGTTATGTTTGTTCTTTGTTGAGTCTTTATCTCATGTTGAATATATTTCTTAACTTTGAGAAGAGAAAGAGGAAAAAAAAAGCTTTTTCTTAAATTAACTCCAAAACCTGTTTTTAATTTTTAATTTGTAATTTTTTTTTGGGATATTAAACTAATAGAGATGCTATACGTAACTCTTTATTAAGGTGGTTAAAAAATGTACAAGGTGAACTTAACACATTAAGGGGCGCTAAAACTTGAGTTGCGGCAAGGTGCAAGACCAGGGATGGTAGATGCAAAATTCTAAAGAACTTATTAACTTTGATGGCAAATGAATTTAAAAAACAATATCAACAAGACTTTTATGAAAAAAATTCCCTTGAAAAATTATAATGTTCATATTAGCATTGATATTTCCATTTTATACTTATTATTAATATTTTGTATTTCTTTTGCCATTTTCTTTTCTTTGTTATTTTGGTATTCCTTTTTGGTTAAATACATTATTTCTTGTTTCTTTTCAATAAAGAAAATAATTGAAAAAAATCCTTTATAACAACTTATAATAATAATAATAATAGCAAAAAAAGTTTTTGTAATGTTACATGTTCTACATTTAGTGTGTGTATATATACATATATTTGTTCAAAGAAAAGAGGAAAAAAAAGTATATAATGCAAAATTTATGTTATGATTAAGGGGTGTAGGAAAGTGAGGTGCATTAAGGTGCACACTTGAGGTGAACTAATGTGCATCAAGGCACACACTTGAGTTAGTGTGTTCGGCTTATTTAGGATTGGAGTGCGATATGTGCACCTCACCTTAAAGGTGTTGTCTAGGTGCGCGCCTTGACTGTGTTGGGCTTCACTATGTGAGTTCTTGACAATATTCTTTTTTTTTTTTGGTTTGATTTCATTGACTTACTATCCTCATTTGGTGAGAGATTTTAAGATTTCTTGACAACATTTATGCTCTATGGAAAAGTTTTTTTAGTTAACTTGGGCACCCCAAAGGTTATTATTTATTTATTTTTGGACAGAAACTATTATGTTAATACTAAAAAGATACATAACTGTAAAGCCTGATGAGATATCAATGCAACACAAACAGATTACAGACTATGCCAACTGTTTGCTCCTTGATATAGCCAATCACCAAAATGATACTTTTTCCCCAGTTTGGTACAAGACACCTATGTTGCAAATAGAATATTGGATCTTTCCCACACTGCGCCCTCCGATCTAGTTCTATCCAAAAAGAGTTTTTTGTTTCTTTCTTCTCTCATAGTGTATCAAACTGCAAAGACCATAATCTTCCAATAATGCTGCATCCTTCGATGAACCACATTTTCCGAGAAACTAAAGAGATTTTGATCCGCAGGAGGTTCAAAAACTAGATATTTATGTATCCACCTACTCCATAATTGTTGTATCATCCTGCAGTTTCTAAAAATGTGAGAGGTGGTCTCCGAGTTATCCTTGCACAACAAACATATTGAGGGGTTAAGAGCATGTTTAGCAAACTTTCTTTGGAGATTATCAGCTGTATTTAGCTTGTTTAAGCTAATTAACCAAGTTAACATTCTTGTTTTCATAGATGCTTTTGTCTTTTATATGAAATCCACCGGAACTGTTGGTTGATTGGAGTTAAGGCACCCCAGATTTTGTGAAAGAATTTGGTAGAAGACAAAATAAATCAATAGAACTTTTTGTTGTTCATCATGCGCTATGATGTCTATTGGATCCATGTATTCAATATTTCATAATTTGTAATTGGTGTTGATTTTTTTAAAAAAAATTTAAAATATTGTAATACCTGCTTCGTGGTTTTATTTGAGGTAAAGCAAAAATAAAATAAAATAAAATAAAGCAAAGAAGAGCTGCAGTGGCACACAAGCAATGACTATACCATCTTCAGAACATCAGTTTGTATTTATATCAATCTAGGCCGTAGCACTAATTTCTCTCCCCTCTTTGGATGTGTATACCCAATTGAGTGGTTCGTGGAGGTTTTCATACAGAATTTTTGGACATTCTCTATTCTTCTTTACTATAGTGGACTTGATGACATTTATTTTATTGTAGTGCATGTGCTGTACTTATTCGCACCTTGAGCTTATGTTGAGTTTGAACACTTTATTTCATTGCAGGTCCTAAACTGTCATGATTCTGCGATTTACATATTAGCTCCATTAAGATATGCCACCATCTATGGATGCTCTGATGCAACCATAATTCTTGGAGCCATTGGCAAGGTACGATGAAGATGGTGGTGGTTTTCTTCATGATGTCTTAGTTTTCTAACCACATTGAGGCTTTTCTAGATTATTATATCTCTATTGTTTATGTCCACATTACTATCTTGGGGTGAAAACATGCATATGTTTTTCGACTAAAAATAATTGTGACAAAGAGTAAAGCTGACTTATATATATATATAATTTTCTAATTGAAAATTCAAGAAAATCTATTTGATGTCAGGCTCATGTCATGGAATTATTACCTCTAAATTTTTCTTTATTATTATTTTTTTTTGGAGACCGTGGTACCTTCTGTTATGATCCAACTATTCCACGGGGGTTTTCATTTATCCACAAGGTCAGGACCCATGAGACGCCATACTTAAGATGGGTCCATCCACTGAAAGTAATTTGGAAAAGTTCAAGAGAAGGGTTGGAAGTTAAAACATGACCATACTGCCAATACCATAATGGGGTATTATTACTTTACATAGATTACGAGGAGATCAAGTTGTGAACACATTGTTGGATATAGGTTGGGTTTTGAATTAGTCGCTCTATAACTGTAAATTGAATGTAACGTTTTGTTGGTATAGAAAGATAAATGAAGAGACAACAAAGGTTGAAAGTCAAGAGATTGGTGTGTGTGAAGATTTTAGTGTTTGAAATCAATTATTCTTTAAGATGGAAAAATAGGAGAGGATGTGAACTGCAGAGTTTAAACAGGATGAGTTAAGTAGAAAAGTGCCTCTGGAGTATGTCATAATCAATGCATTGCACTGAAATTGAAGGAAAAATTTTATAAAATTAAATAGTTACTCAGCCACTGTAAATATAATGTCCGGCAAAGATACAGCACACTAACAAATACTTAAATACAGTGTCAATGCAATGGTAATAAATACCTTGTAATGCTTGCTTTGAGAAATAATTATATATACGCACGTGCGTGCGTGTGTTTCTGTGCACGTGCGCTAAAACAGTGGAAGTTAAAAATTAAACAAAATATTTGAGAAACAGCAGTGGGAGAAGCGCCCACTATAAATAAAATAATAAAATTAGGAAAAAAACCTAATGAAGATGCTTTGAATTTTGAACGCATAGAAGATTTGGACACCCCTGATAGGAAGAAGACCTAATTTTTTACAGTAATGATAAGAGTCATAGAGGTATAATAAGAGAAAAACAGGAAAGATATGTTTACTTCTATTATAAAATTCGTTGAGTTAAAGTTTCATCATGTATAAAGGGCGTGCCATGAAAACTGTATGCAGTTGCTAATGTCAGCATCTTTTCTTTACATTCTTAGCTATGCTATCTGGGTTGGCTGAGTATGGTTCTATAAAATGATTTTGTGGAACATTTATGAAGTAGAAAAGCGACATAAATCAATATTCCCTCTGTTCCACAATATCTATCACAATTTGGGACCATTTTTGTTCCAAAATATCTGTTTCATTAGGAAATCAAGAAAGCATTAATTACTTTTTCCCCAGTTAACCCTAACTAAATTTTAATTAATGACAGTAATTTAATTACGAAATTTTCTTTTAAATTGATTAATATGCTTATATATTCAAAAATGTCAAAGCGTATTCACAATTCATTGCTGAGACTGGTATAGTATAATATAGGAAGATCTTTTATCTATACGAAATACAAAATGGGATTCTTGATCCAATCCAAATGAAATTTAAGGTTTGGTTTTCCAAAATGGCATTTTTAGAAGGTCAGAATATTCCTAATTTGCAACTATTTTAAAGTTTTAAGATTGAAAACTTTTGGTAGGAAAAAATATAAAATTGAAATTAAATAAAAAACTTCTGTTCAAAAAACAATTAAATAAAAAACTTGAAGAGAAAGGAAGTCATTAATGTAGTATTTATGGAAGGACAATTTAGCCTTAATGAGTTTTTTTGTTAATAAATCAACCATTTTCTTAATTATTATGTGTGGGCCAAATTGTAACACATTGTGGAAAAGGTTCCACAGCACAAACTCTAAGTTGGAACTGTTTAGAAGATAGTTAAACTACTAACGAGTCACCTCATAAATGAAATTGTAATGACTGAAGAGTAAGTTAAGATGGAAGGTGTTGATTCTTCTCTCAAGGAACTATTTAGCGTCCTTACTTTCATAGATGGTATTCACCCTTTAGTGCATGTAATTCCGAGAATCATTGATGATTCATTGTTATTATTATTTTCCATTTTTACATGTTGTAACTGTTTATTATAGGCTTTAGTGTTCTTTTTAGGCATTGAAGTGATTGAGCAAACTTTTAATTTAGTTTAGTCTCTTTTAGATTTATGTGATGAATAGAAATACAACTTACGTTTATCACTAAGCATAGCGTAGTCTGAGAACTATTTTTCTTGAGGAAAATTTTCTTAGTCGCCATTATCAAACGAACTCCAGCACACCCTAAGAGTTTATAAACTGGCCCATAGCGTTTTCTTTAGGGCATTGGACAATTTATTAATTTTTTTTTTTTCATTTGAACGTATTTCTGTGATTCTTTAGTTGCCTTGATATTTGCCGTCTCAACAAATCTTTTTTTCCCTCCCAAGGATCATGATGCCTTTTTATGGGTCACACAGGTCTTTCTGTTATCTCTTATTTGTGGTGCACAATTTTGTGAGATGTGGCTAACCTTGGGTGTGATGTAAATATTTTTAGGAGTGATTTTGCAATTTTCTTCCTTTTACCGTTATCTCTCACAAAGTTTTCCAATGCAAATACTGCTGAGCTTTATTACAACTCAATTGCCTTTGTTTGACATCAATTTAGAGGATTGGTTATTAGTTAGGGGGGTATATAATTGTTGAGTTACTTGGTGCATATTGTTGAACAAGTAGGCAAGCTTTTTCTGTAACTTTTATGCTTAGTGTCAAAATGATTTATCCCTGGATTAATGGCACATAATATAAGAATTGAAATCAGAATTTTGCAAATTGTGTTTTGCTTTTTCCTTAAAAGAATTCTTTATATTTGTTTATTTTAATCCGTTGCACATGAAATTGTTGTTGAATCTCATATGCTTTTATTCTTTCTGAGTTCTTTTAACAAACGTTGAAGTTAGCTTCTTCTATGGCTCTTTAAGTGGATATCTAATATTTGTACTTAATACTCTTGAGTGTGGATTGTTTTAACTTACTGTGCATGCTAGGATATTGAAATGAATGAATCTGGTATTTTTATAATGGATTTCATGTCTCATTTTCAGGCAGTAAGAGTGGAGCATTGTGAACGAGTGCAGGTGGTTACGGCAGCTAAACGGATCTGTATTGCAAATTGTCGGGAGTGTGTGTTCTACTTGGGCGTGAATCAGCGCCCACTTATTCTTGGTGATAACCATAAATTACAGGTTAAAACTTTTCTATTCTTTTTTTTCTTTTCTTTTAAAAGGTTTTTTGGGCTCATCTGTGTATGCAAAATGTATGTCTTACCATGAATTTTCTCTTGGGGTAATTTATCCAAAGACATAATATGAGCTTTGTAATTACTGGAATGTCTGTCTATTTCAATAATTTTCGAGATTGGCACTGGGCCAGGGTCAGACACCTTTTTGATTTCATTTTTCTAAAAACTGCTTGTTCTTGTATTGCATCAGGTGGCACCTTACAATACATTTTATCCACAATTGGAGGAGCATATGTCTTTAGTTGGCATTGATGCTAGTATCAACAGATGGAATGAACCTCTGGCTCTGGGAATGGTTGATCCACATGACTCCTTATCTCATCCTGCAGGTGTCTCTGATGCTCAGGCCGAGTCTGCTACATGTGTTGACCCTGACCAGTTCACCAACTTTCTGGTATGATGCTGTTAAGTCACTTTGGTCCTTGTTGGGAGTTGTATCGAGTTATGTTTGGGTCTTTTTGTGTCTGGCATGCCTTTTGTTCTACATTTAATGTTCTTTCAAATCTCTACTACTCTCTAGTTGTAGCTTATGTGATGATCAGTAACTCTATTTTGAGCCACTTGGGAAGTGTCTAAAATACCGCTGGACATTGAAATTTTATCAGGTGCCCTATTTACTTCTTTCTTCTTGATACAGATTCCTAATTGGTTTGGAAGTGAATCGCCAAATATGACAAAGGCCAATCCCTTTCCATTACCTGAGGATTACATGGCATCACAGCAGAAAAATGTATGTTGAATGAAGTGGTGATGTTTATTATAGGATATTACATTACTTCTAGCATTTTTAGCTTTATATATTTGCTTTGACTGTACTTTTGCCGAACTGTTGATTAAATATATTCTTTTCAGCATCAGAGCCTGGGAGAGATTAAGCAAACATTGCATGATTTACAGCTTGAAGAGAACCGCAAACGGGAATTATCATGTGCCCTCCATATATACTTTAAGGATTGGCTATATGGTAATTTTTCCTCCCCTTACACTCCAATAATTTTTTTTTAATTGCTTTATTGAAATGTTATCCACTATTTAGTCTTCATTGTACATATTTTTTTAACATGCCCAATAAAACAATGTTTATGTTGGATCATATTCACTTTCGTGCTTAATGTTATGAAGTTTAATTCAACTCAAGTAAGCCTTTTCTCAGCTACATAGGGCTGGCTGTATGAATTTGTATCCTCAACTCCACTCTATCAAGGGCTAAATTAGCATTTAAATTATTGAAAGTGATAGTTTTTATAATTTATCTCCATTATGAGGTTTACCTCAACCTCTATTTAATAGATGGTAACTGGTGCATTTGGTGGCTTACATTGTGTTTCTGCCCAGACCACCTTAGTATTAGTAGGCTCTTCATTTTCATCCCATCTCCAATTGATTCTACACCTACCATTTCCCATATATGCTTATTTTTAGCTCTCTATTAAAGTTTACTACGTATTTATCCTAGTATTCACATCTGTGTTACACGTGGCTTATGAACATGTTTTTAGTTGCTAAAGATTTTGTACAATATAGTATGGCTGGTCTAATAGCAACTCAATTCGATGAAGGTCCCTTCTGAACTATATGGGTTTGGCTATATGGCTGATCTTGTAGTTAACTGTAGAAAATTTTTGCTTTGACTAGGCACGTCTATCATATAATACTCCAGAGTACTCCATTTGCCGATCTTGCTTTAACTCCAGTGCATTATTTTAATCTCACCTCTTTCTCCTTTTTCATATATCATTCTAGGTATGTAAAATTTTTATTCCTTGGTGTCTCTTGAGTTCCATTTTCTGCTATCTCTTCATTTATGTTTCTACTTTCACTAGGTTATACTTAACGTGTCCAATCTTGGTCATAGTAATCTTGAACCATTTGGATTCTAGAGTTTCTCTTGAAACCTCTAGCTTAGCATGTACTCTCTTCTAAATCTTTGTATATCATCTGCAACACCATGGAATATTTTCATGAATATGTTTAGACTACTTGGTGTCTCGAAACATAAATTCTAAATACTCATGAATTTAAGCATGATAACCACATCTCCTGAAACGTCTAACTTTATTTCTGCTAATTACAGCTATGATGTCATTGGGTCTTCAAAATTTTAAATCCCGCTACATTCTACATTAGTATTTTTGTAGGTCGACTAGTCTGAACCCAAGTTCTACAGCCCGAGGCTTACTCTTGGAACACAGATGTAGAAAATGTTAATTTTAGCTGTAACTTTTACTGGCTCTTATCTCCTAGCGTAAAACGCAGTCCCCTTTTCAAGTGGAACATGTTTTTGAAACACTTTTTAATACAATTTGTTGACATTGTTCGGGAAAACTGTTAAATTATCTCGAAACTTGCATTGATACGCACAATTAGAGGCAATTAGTGTGTGAGTGAGGGTAAATTAATAATTATTAGAGGTAACATCAGCAAAACATGCTACAAAAGTGTTTTAGTTAATTATTACTCTTTTTAACTGCTCAACCATCAATCTAATGAGTGAATACTTTGTTTCACGGTACTTGCTTTGTATGTTAATGATTGAGAACAGAGCACCCGTTCTTCTCACATCTGAAATATTTTGTTTGCTTATGCAGCCTCTGGTAATATCCGTCAGCTTTATTGCTTGCAAGGCGATTGACAATGAGAGGGATCATGCTATATTTGACATGTTCAAGCTCTGTTTAAGAGGTTGTAAATTATGCATTCGTCTTTCCTTGTCCTTAGGAAAACAAGAATGATTATCATTTATCACCTGTTAAATCGTTTCTGCTGTGTACTTAAACTTTTTTTATCCTTTTTTTTTAGAGCTCTTGGATTGGATGGCCAGTAAGTTTTTTTAATTTTGCTTGTTATAGCACCAACTCCAGAGGCTCAATTTGCCCGAGGAATCAACATATTATTTTATTGCTCTTTTCAAGGGTTTAAACGCTATAAAATTTTATTGTACTTGCAGATTTTGTTTGCCCCTATTAATTGTGTTGTAGATTTTTTGTTTTGGGGAAGCCGATTAAATTATATTATTTACTAATTTACTAATTATGAGTGAAAGGGGAAGTTACAGACCCATCTATGTACAAGTAAAATTAAAAGAAGGGAAAGATGCCGCATCATTTTGTTGCGATGGCTACATATCTTTTGTTATTAATAATAACAGTATTATTATTATTATTGTTGTTGTTGTTTCTGATTTGATCTCGGTGGATTTAAAGAACATGCCATACAATCAAACGCGGGTAGCTGTGGACACTGGAATGGGCAGTTAATGGATGGGCCTTGTGAGGTTGTAACTCTCGCTGTAATTAATTCTTGCAACTCATTCTATTTCCGGAGACTGGAGGGTCTGTTAAAACATACACGTACAATGTCTTTATACTGTAAGTAAAATAAAAAAATAATTAAAGAATATATAACAAGTTAATATTTTGAAAATAAAACAATAGGAGAAATATTTGACTGCATTGGACATTAATTTTTGGTTTTAAGATTTATTAAGTGTAATTATGTGTTATTTAAAATGTATATTTTATTATATTGGTAATTTGGATTTTTTTTTTAAATGAATGAGCCTTTTACATTTATATCGAAGATGTTGTTAGACCATAGTTAAAAGACTTTAGACCCGGAGTGGCGGAGTCCATCTTTCATCTCTCAAAAACAAAATAACAAGGCAAGCACGTGGCATCAGGCATAGGCAGTGGCAGCGTTTGGTTTCCCACGCACGCGATGCGCGTGGGTTTCTTCAATTCAAAATTCTAGGCCTTCTAGTCTGCCGCATGCCTGCCCATGGCTGCTTTGCTAAGGTCTACCATCTTCGTCGACGAACAATATTTTGATTTCCATCTATATATATATATAGTTCGACAGAAGTCGTGATCTGCAGCTAGGAGGAAGGGTGGATGGCGTAATAGTTTTGCAGGAAGAGAAAAGGAGATTTGATTGTCTAAGAGCAAAATGGGGATTTCATCAATGAAGAGCACGGTGGGAGAGTTTCTTCCTCATGGAAGCTTGGTGTTAGGACAGGTGATCACCGCAAGTTATATAGTTCTGAGCAAAGTTATACTAGTTCAAGGAATCAGCTCCACTGTCTTCCTTTTCTATCAGTTCATCTTAGCCTCTGCTTTCATGGCTTCCCTCGCCTTCATCTTTGAAAGGTAACTTATTACTCCAAATCCCACCCAAAAAAAATTTTAAAATCATACTCATATATATTAGACCATGCATCACCTCTTCAAATTCTCATCTGGGCCATCTTTTATGTATTTTGGCTTTTTGGATGCAGAAGGAAGATGCCTCCCATTTCTTTGCGAATTCTACAAGGGATTTTCTTGCTGGCTTTGGTTGGGTATGTTATGTTTCAGATCAAATTGTTTAATCTGACGTTCAATATTTATATATCCTACTTGTTGATCTTTTTTTTTTCAAAAAAAAAAAAATACATATAATACCTATCTAATACAAGGGCCTTTTATGTAGTAATACATATATACTTATCTAAAAATCTTAACCAACACAACTGAATTTAAAAAATATAATTACAGTAATCAATTTAACACAAGACTGAAGTGAAATATTTATTTTCTTATTGTAAATGGTTTGAAAATTTTTACTTTTTTGATCTTCTACTCCTCCATTAAAACAAGCTAAAAGTAATATCTTCAAATATATTCATTAATTAAATAATGATAGTTTAACTTTATTTATCTCAATGTTGGTTTTAATAAATAAGATAGTTTGGATTTCCTTTGCTTTAAATGATTTGTGGAATTGTTATTTGCTCTGTTTTTTATTAGATAACCATATTGTTTTTGGAAAAATAACGGGAAATTGTTTTTTGAATTGTATTCTTATTTTTTAGTTGTGAACCAATCCAATCTTAACCATTTCATTTCTCTAAACTATACCATATCTTTTTTTAACAATTACAAAATTTCAAATCTTTTATAGTACATGTGCATGCAAATAAGTTAATTAATTTGTTATTCTTTCATTGTTGTTGTTATTATTAATTTTAATTGTTTAAACAGGGTCACACTTGCTCAAGTAATGTTGGCAACGGCACTGTATTACATATCAAGCTCAGTAGAGTCTTCAGTTCTAAACATGATTCCTGCAATTACTTACATTCTCTCACTCATATCAAGACAAGAGAAGCTCCAATTGAACACCTGGTGGGGCAATGGCAAGCTCTTTGGTACACTCCTATCTGTCTCGGGTGCATTGACACTCATGTTATGGCATGGATCAGCCCCTCACTTAACCACCACCACCACCAGCAGCAGCCTAATGACTTCTCCTCACTGGGGTTTAGGTCTGGCCATTGTTGTTGTTGGAGTTGTTGCATTTAGCTCTTGGATCCTCATGCTGGTACGTTGTAATTTTTTCATCATTAAAAAAATGTTAAATTGACTATTGCAGTTACTTTCGCCATACAATTACAATATTTACAATCATTAGATAAGTCAAGTTAATTTCTTTCTTCCTAATTTTGAGTACTAACTAGTGATTCGAAATTGTAGGAACCAATGACAAAGAGCTTCCCAGCAGAGTTGACCATGACAGCGATCATGTTCTTTTTTGCAACCCTACAGACTGGAGTACTAGCTGCAATTTTCAACCACAAGGCTTCCCAATGGAAGCTCAAATGGGACTTGGAGCTTCTTAACATCTTTGTTGGTGTAAGCATTTATAGAATTCCTCCCGTCTTTGTTAGAAATACTATAAAATTAAGATGTTGTGATGGTTTTGTTATAATCTAAAGTTTTTTGAAGATGTTTTTGTTTTGTTGGTATCTTTTAGGGGGCATTGAACAGTGGATTAGCAAATTTCTTTCTTGCATGGTGCGCTGGATTGAAAGGCCCTGTCTTTGTAGCCTCATTCTCACCTTTGGGACTGCTCTTCACCACCATCTTGGAGACCTTGTTTCTTGGGCATGGCTTGCGTACTGGCAGGTAACAAAATTTCTAACTCATGTTAATACAAACATTTTGTTTGTGTAATTTAATGGCTTAGGGCACTCGTCTCGAGAAATGGAGTCTAACGGTAGATATTTGGTGCATTTTCCGCAGCTATA
>JAJIYU010006533.1:0-20576 GCA_030144865.1 Tinospora cordifolia
ATGAAAAGAACATCCATAGCACCCCACATGTGTGCTATGATGGTACGTGGTTATTATCACCATCATCTTTGTTAAGTTACACATTCTAGAATCACAAAATAAATTTCAGAAGATGAGACTAAAATAAATAAATTCAACATATAATCAAACTGAAAATTCAAGCATGAAACACTCAAAATCATGCATCACATATTGAAATAAAACCTAAACATGATACTAGGCATGACGTGATTAATATGCATGCAAAAATTCAAATATGAATCAAATCTAAAACTGAAAAAAAATATTTTAGCATGCTCAAACTGAAATTATTCATGATTTCAAAAAAAAAAAAAATCAAACAACCAATAAACATGCTAGAACTTTGAATAAGAAAAAGGGTGTAAGAGAAATCACTTCCACCTTAAATGCGTCCCTTCTGCGCACCTCTGAAATCCGACAGAGTTCCGTCACTTCAAGTCTTCCAAACACTCAAGAATAGTTCAAGATCACTCAAGAACTAAGGGGATTGCCAAGAAGAAGGTTAGAAGGATTCAAGAGGGACTAGTATGCTCTTGAATTGGGATGAATGAAATTGTAAGCATGGGGGTCCTTTATATAGGCTTCAAACTAGTGTAAAATGGTAAGTTTTTTGGTGAAAAACTTGCAAAAATTCAAATTTTCGTGCCCCAAAGCATAGGAAAAGAGTAGGTATTTTATTTGGAATTTTTTGGAGTTTAGAAACATTTTTTTCGAATTTTTGGATGATTTATTTGGATTTTCGATTTGATTTTTCGTTTATTTATTGGAGCAGCTAATCGGAACCGTAGGATCGTTCTCGAATCACGCATCAGATCACGGTTAAGGTTTTTCGGATCATCTGTGGATCGTTGGATGATTCTCGATCGCGTCAAATGCAGGGGATCTGATCTGGACCGATAGATCTCCTCGAATGCAGCACGATCATCAAGCGATCTAAGATCTTCATCGTCGGATGAGCATCGATCACAACACACATTCGCAATCATCAAATATGATCCATCCGATTGTCCTCGATTACAGCACGCAGATCGATTTCGCGAGCACCGAAAATCGTATGGGCCGTTGGATCTAACGGGTTCGATCTCAATCGTTGGATTATTCTCGAGCTGCGTTTTCGAATCTTGTTCGCGATTGATGTCGTGCGCTTCAATCTGGACTGTTGGATCGATCTTGGTGATTGCAGACCGTCAGATCTTGGTGATTCGGTGCTCCTGGACGTTGTTTAGGGCTTTGATCTTGACCATGCGATTCCAGATCCTACAGATGATGGATTTCTGGCCGTTGGATCGTGTTTCTAATTACAAAATCATTTCCTAAGGTTTCTTTTATCCGAAAATTGCTAATTGTCAACCCAATTTCACTTTCTAATTTGTGTACACATTGATTTTTACTCAAATAATGCTATTTTAAGGATTTACTAATATTTTTCCCTTTTTAATTATTTAATATTGCATTTATTTGATATTTTTCTATTTCTTTAATATTTTTAATGCTAATAATTAAATAATTTGTATTTTCCATTTTCATGTATTTTTATTTATTTCATATTTCATTTTCAGATAATAAATTATGTAATTATACACCATTATTTACATAATATTTGATTTATTTTTAATAAATATATTTTATTTAATTATATGAATTTTTCTATGTACATATTCTTATAATATGTAGTATTCACATTTATGGTGCTAACACATACCTTTTTCATACCCATATTAACTTATATGTGTATTTATACTTTATTTTTATTTATTTCTTAAGCAACTCCTTAAATTTCATAATTAATTCCACTAAATTTTAATTTTCATTTAATTATCATAATTTTTATTTTATCTCCAATATAAATTATATTTCATGTGCCAATCCACCATTTGCACCCAAAATTTCTTAAAATCTTTGAAATTAATTTATTCAACTTATTTTATTTATTTTAAATTATTTGACAAAATTATGGGGTATTACAACCTACCTTCCTTAAAAGAATTTTGTCCTCGAAATTTTTATACATTTATTCAAGCATCATTTCCTTAGGTATTCCTGGTAAATGGGTTGGTTTCGACATGTATTTTCATGTACGAATTAATGAATTATAAATGAAAATGCATGATTTTACGGGTATTGTATTAATAATGTGTATATTAAATGAGAAATAAAATTAATAAATAATGATTATAATTATTTAGTGGGGCCCACACCATAGGAGTATATATATAGGTGGTCGAATGAGCAACTCATCCTCATTTCATTCTCTCAATCCACCCCATCCGAGAGGAAAAACAAAGGAGAGAAGAATGGAAATTGCAAGAGAGAAACGAGAGAAAAAAAAAAAGAAAGATAAAAAAGGAGAAAGAAGAAGAAAAAGAGACGAAAAGGAAAGAAAGGAGGAAAAGAAAATAGCAAAAGAAAAGTTGCACACTCTCAAGGATCTGACGCTTTGGGTAATTTACTTTTACCCCTTTTTCAATTCAAAATTATTATAGAAGTTATTAATTTCAATTTTTCTAGTATAGTTTTCATGAAATGTGTTAATCTATTATACAAACCAAAATTAGGATGTATTTCTAAGAGCAAAATACAATATATATATATATATATATATATACAAGTAGAACACAGATATATAGTTTATTTGTAACAATGTGGACCATAAGAATTTATATGGTGATTGGTAGTCGACATGTAAGGGGAATACCTATTAGCATTGAAATTTTAGTTGGCGGGTACTAAAATGTCCTGAATATAATTTTGAACTCAATGACACTAAAATTAGGATTTTTGAAAATCAATAGGTATATTAAATTTGCATTTATGTAATTGGAGGCAAAAAATGTATAGATTAATATTATAGGTATATATAATGTCATATAATTGATTATGTAATGTTATAAATATATCATTATCTATAATTAATTTTTATAGCATTATGAATTACTTCACATGAAAAAAAAAGTGTAACATAGAAAATAATTTATTTTTTCTATTTATTGTATATTACAACAAATTTGTGAAGATGTTACATAGTGCATACCAAAAGTGAAACACGTGTTGATCGTATGAGCTTTTGGTATTTGGTTTGATATTGGGAGACGAGACCAGTGACCGACAGAACATTGGCAGTTGATCTAGTCTGTGAGTAGTAAATTGATGTATTTATTTAATCTTTTATTCTACCTATGGTTATTGCATAATTGGGTGCTACATGCATTGCATATTGCATTGAGATAGGACTAATCTTCAGATGTGCCAACCTGACCTCAAAATGAGAGGTTCTAAGATGTTGACATTGGGTCATGATAGTCTTGAGATGCGAGTATGGAACTTCTAATATGTTAACCTAGCCTCAAGATAAAATGTTCTGAGGCACGGACATTGGATCGTGATTGCTCTAAGGTAGGACTGATCAACGGATGTTCACATGTGGTGATGTTGCCTAATGATGAGACATTCCGAGATGCAAACATTGGATCGTGATAGTCCAAGATAGAGTGGTACTGTGGTACACTCTATGGATCTATTTAGAGTGGCGCATGGCACACTCTATTGGTTCGTAAATGGCAACTGTACCACCGGGTCGGTGGACTGCGATCGTTGAGATATGACAGTATGGCCTAGTCGGTGGGCCATGATCGTTGATCAATATCGTAGTATGGCCTAAACAATGGTCACATCCTTTGAAATGGTAGTATGACCAAAGGATCCTTAAATTGAAAGAAGGGTGTCAAGCTTAGATACTGGACCCTTGAACCATGGCATATTTCATGGCATATTAAGCTACTGCATTTTTATATGTTGATGATTGTGCATGCTATTTGTTGTTACATTTTTATTGAATAATTGTGATGTTGGCTATTGCATTGCATATGGAATGCTAGACTTAAGTAGATATATCTTTAGCTACTCAATGGGCCCATGTAAATATCGAGCTCACTACTCTTAACATTTCAGGTTCGCCGTGTGTGGATAAGGGGAAAGGTGTGCAGATCGCGTGATCTTTTTTGTCCTATCCCTAGTAGGTTGGACCCCTTCCCTAGGGTGAAGGGCAACCCAACCGGCATAGTACCCTAACAAACCCACTCGCTAGCCGAGCCTACCAAAACACTGTTAAGCCTCCTTCTCCGTACACAACATATCAGAGTAATCACAAAAGATGCAGAAGTATCTAAACAAATAATTATTGTAGAAATTTTTTTAAGTTAAACAAAAAATGTTTATGTACAATCTTTTCTATATAGCAGTAGCAAAAATGTGATAGTCAAAATATCTACAATGTTATTTTTTCACTTCCTATACATCATACTAACTCTCAAAGCAATAAAAAAAACGTGAGAAACCTAGCAAAATAAAAGAAATGTGCACTATGCGATAACCACTTTCTCGCTTTTGTCCATAGTAAAAGAACCTGAAATGTTAAAGTAGTGAGCCAATTTTGTCCACAGCGGCTCAGTGAGTAATGTAGTATAATTTGTAACTTAGAATATGAGTAATGTAGTCTAATTTATAACTTAGAATACGAATTCTATAAAAGAATATCATGTATGCATGTACAATAATAATAATAATGAGAATGAATGCAACAATTAACGAATGCTAAATCCACAATGCAATCATGCACCTTCCATTTTGAAAACAATTTTAAAGCTAAAAACACATGTCAAAGCTCTTAATAGCCTACAAGGCAACAATAAATCTATTCGAGCGGGTGTACCCGATAGTGAGGCATATTCTCATATCATATCTTAGGGATCCATCGGCTCATACCTCATGTATGGTGGCCTCAAATCCTCAATAGGGAGCCAATTGATAGTCCTATATAGAACGTACCCTCAGGTACGACAGCTTCAGGTCCTCAATGCTCTACCGCATCCAATACCCTAACCTATACCTGGACCTCAAGATTTGGTACACATTTTTTTTATTTAAAAACCCATTTAAAGATTGCAAATGCATTTCAATATGTAATAACATTTCACTTATGAATAGAATAATAAGTTAAATGATAAATTAGAAAACAGTACTCATAAGGATGCTCAACTTTCGGTGTTCCTCTCGTAACCAATCGCATCCCACTAACTTTTGATCCTACGTAATCAATGTGGTTTCTTAATATCTACATGAAACTTGGCTCAAATCTAACTTTATGGCTTTGGTAAATCAAAGGATTGACTCGGTTGAGTATAGTCCGTTTATGAATTCGGTCAATTTTGTTCAATGCAGTCAATTTTAACTAAACCTAACACTCGCTGACCTATTTGACTGACACGGTCAACATGATCAACAAGATCAATTCATGCTTGTAAGCCCTTACTATTGAAAGAAAATATCAACACCCTACATCGTCAACACGTGTCCCACTTTTAGTATACAATAACCAACTATTTAATAAATTTGGTGGTCCAATACAATAAATGAAAAAAAATTAATTATTTCTTATGTTACATATTTTTTTTGTATAAGTATTTCATAAGGTTATATAAAATCATATAACATTTTTCTATTATTTAACATTATATTATCCTATATATATATATTTTTTTACATTTATTAATTAATCCTCAAATCACATAAATGTAAATTTTAATATCAATTAACCTCCAATAATTTTAATTTGAGTGTCACTGAGTTCAGAATTTCATTCTAAACATATCAGTACCCGCCAACAAAAATTTTAGTGCTAATAGGTATACCCTTTATGTGTTGACTTTCAACTACTATATGAATTCTTAGGGCCTATATGGGTACAATTAAAATGCATATCTACATTCTACTCGTTGATCTGAATACAATGATATATGTATTGCATAGTTTACTCATAGTAAAAAATACACTCTAGTTTTAGGTCAAACAATAAACTATCAATTGCATCAAAAATTGTAATTCTTAACCTGCATAGCAATTCTAAATTGAAAAGAGGTAAAAATAATTTACTCAAAACGTCGAATCCTTAGGAATAACATTTTTTTCTTTTCATCTTCTCTTTCTTTTTTCTTCTTCGTTTTCTCTTTCTTTTCCTTTCTTCTTTTCTTTCTTCTCTTTTTTTTTTCTCTCCTTTTTCTCTCTTTTTTTTTCTTCCATGTTGAGCAAGTGATGAGAATAAAGAATGAAGGGAATGAGAAGCCTTTATATATACATGGCTTTTCGGTAGGTCCCACTGTACAATTAATGTTAAGATACACTTGTCTCCCCCTCTCATATTTGTCCACCTCAGCATCAAATTTATCCTCTTATTTTCTCTCTTTTTTTCCCCTCTTTCCATTATCCAACCCATCTTTGTCATATATATATATATATATATATAGAATATTAATTATTATTTATTTATTTTCTATTTACTACACTCATTAATTAATACATTCCCGTAAAATTATGTATTTTCATTTATACTTCATTAATTGATACATGAAAATACATGTTGAATTCGTCGACTCAATGTCCAAAAATACATGTTGTTACAATCTCTCCTCCTTAGAACAAATTTCATCCTCAAAATTTACTAAGGTAACAAAATATCAGAAGCGACTTTCATAATCTCAAGAAAATAACTCGCCATGTAGTTCTCTCGTTCTCAAGT
Source organism: Tinospora cordifolia (assembly GCA_030144865.1). Taxonomy (NCBI): domain Eukaryota; kingdom Viridiplantae; phylum Streptophyta; class Magnoliopsida; order Ranunculales; family Menispermaceae; genus Tinospora; species Tinospora cordifolia. The sequence goes on from JAJIYU010006533.1 coordinate 6,593, forward strand.
GTCCTGCTCGACATCATGAAATTGCCAACATACATGTACCACCGATATTTCCTTGTGGTGCAGTTTCTTCATGGCTCGATCAATGATAGTTACTGGAGCGTCATCATATCTACAATCCTCTTGCAACTCAACATGTCTCCAATCAATCACGTGCGAGGGATTGGGTAGTACTTCCTCAACATTGACACATGAAGCACATTGTGTATTCCTGCTACCTAAAGCGATAATGCCAATCGATAAGTAACGGGACCTATCCTCTCGAGGATCTCAAAATGTCCAATATATCTTGAAGTAAGTTTCCTTGAAATACAAAAACAAGTCTACCCCTTTCGAGGGAAAATTCGAAGGAGTACATGATCATCAATATCAAACTCAAGTATTTTCCTCCAATTATCCGCATAACTCTTTTATCGATCATGAGCTACCTTCATGTTCTTATGGACCTGCTGAATTTTTTCATTTTGATCATGTACAAAGTAGGGCCAAAAACTACTATGTTACCAACCTTAGCCCAACAAGCTGGCAATCAGCAAGGTTGACCATACAATGCCTCAAACGGTGCCATGCCGATACTCACCTGGTAGCTATTATTGTATGCAAACTCACATAATGCCAAATGATCCTCCCAACTACCACCAAAATCAAGAACACATGCACGGAGCATATCATCCAAAATTTGGATCACTTTCTTAGATTAACCATCAGTCTGTAGATGGAAGGCTGTGCTTAAGTTTACTTTAATCTCCAATTGAATCTACAAGCTTTGCCAAAAATGGGATGCAAATCTAGTATATCTATCAGACAATATGGACAATGGGAACCCATGTACTCTCACGATCTTGCGGATATACAATCGACTCAGCCTCTCAACCGAATCTCTAATATGAATCAGGAAGAAATGAGCAACACAATAACCCAAATAGTATCATGTCTCCGCTGAGTTCGAGAAAACCCCATCACAAAGTCCATGGTAATGTGCTCACATTTCCACTCAGGAATAGCGAAGGGTTGTAGTAAACCATTGGGTCTCTGGTGCTCTGCCTTAACCTACTGGCACGTATCACATCTCTACACAAAGGCCGCAATATCTCAATTCATCCCTAGCCACCAATAAATATGTCAATCATCATGATACATCTTATTGGTGCATGGATGAACGGTATACCTCGAGCGGTGCAGCTCTGCTAGCACAACTTGTCTCAAGCAAGGGTCATCTAGTACCCACAATTGTCCCCTGAACCTCAGTGCACCATCACTATCAATCAGCCAATCCACACGAGAAGTCTCGTCTGCCCACTCCTGATACATCACATAATTAACGTCACGAGGGTGCACCTCTATGATCTTAGCAAGCAGTACTGGCTAAGCTCTCATTTGTGCACTGACTCTGGTATCAGTCGAAGTCTCATGGATACTTATTACTATCATGTAATCAGTCATCCTCCACTCTTGAGACATATGTCTAGTCACACAAGCAGTCTCGACCTGTACTCTGCTCAATGCATAAGCTACTACATTAGCTTTCCCAAGGTGGTACTCAATGGTAAAGTCATAATCCTTAAGTAGCTTCATCCATCTCCTCTACCTCATGTTCAAATCTCTTTGAGAAAACAAATATTTGAGGAGGCTCTTATGATTAGAATAAAGTGTGAAATGCCCACCATACAGATAGTGTCACCAAATCTTGAACGCAAACACTACTGTTGCCAGTTCTAAGTAATTGATGGAATAATTTCTCTTATGTACCTTCAATTGTTGTGCGGCATAAGAGATTACCCGGTCACCTTACATCAGCACACACCCAAAGCCTGTCCCACATGCATCTGTATAGATCACAAACTCATAGCCTGGTTCAAGTAGTACAAGTACTAGCGTGGATGTCAAATGATGCTTCAACATAAGAAAGACCTCCTCACACTTATCTATCCATACAAAGGGCACGTCTTTCTGGGCAAATTTCGTCATTGATACGGCAATCCTCGAGAAACTCTGCACAAATCTATCATAATAGCCTGCCAAACCCAAAAAGTTATGGATCTCCATTATTGTTGTAGGTTTTGACCAACTAATAATAGTTTCGACCTTAGCAAGATCAACAGAAATACCATCGGCTCTTACCACATGGCTTAAAAATCAAACCTTTGTCAACTAGAACTCGCACTTGCTAAACTTAGTATACAAGCTATAACGACCCGTCTTTTTGGACATTTAGTTGACGAGTTCGACATATATTTTTATATATCAATAAATGAATTATAAATGAAAATACATAATTTTATGAAAATACGTGATTTTTAAGGCAATTATATTGATTAATGAGTGTATTAAATAAAAAATAAAATAAATAAATAATGATAATAATTATTTAGTACAAGCTAAGAAAAAAATGAATGAAATGAATTAATGCAATATATTAATTCTTGCATACATCTATGAGAATATACAAACATATACATACACACTATATATATATATATAATGAAAAATTAAATTTTAGATAAAGATAAATGATGCTTGTTGGATAATGAAAAAATAAATAAAGAAAATGAGAAAATGAGCTAAGATAAAAGGATAACAGAGGTGATGTGTAGAGATAAGGAAAAAATTATCTTGGCATTTATTGTAGTGGGATCCACCCCAACCAAATGTTATAAATACCCACTTGCTCTCAATTTTATTTCATTCCTCATTCCCTCCTCAACTTGCTCATCCAAGAAGAAGGAGAAGAAAAGAGAGAAAAAAAAACAGTGAGAGAAAAAGAAAAAGAAAGAAAAGAGAAGAAAAGAAAAAGGAAGAAAAACAGAAAAAAAAAAGGAAAGAAAAAAAAGAAAAGGGAAGTAACTATTCTTGAGGATCTGACACTCTGGGTAAATTACTTTTACCTCTTTTCGATTTAGAATTGTTATAAAAATTTTGAATTGCAGTTTTTATAATATAGTTTTCAATAAAGATATTAGTTTATTGTGCGAGCCAAAACTATGATGTATTTTCTCTAGGAATGAAAATACACAATATATATATATATATATATTATTGTGTTCAGATTAATGAGTAGAATAAAGATATGTACATTATTTGTACCTTTGTGGACCCTAAGAATTTATATGGTAGTTGAAAGTTGACACATAGGGAGTATAACTATTAACACTAGAATTTTAGTTGGCAGGTACTGAAATGTCCAAAATGAAATTCTGAACTCAATGACACTAAAATTAAGATTTTTGGAGGTCATTTGATATATTAAATTCGTATTTATGTGATTTAAGGATTAATTAATAAATATAAAAAAAATGTGTATAAGGTAAAATAATGTTAAATAATAGAGAAAAATGTTACATAATATTATATAACATTGTGAAATACTTATTGAGAAAAATGTGTACCATAGGAAATAATTAAAATTTTCCTATTTATTGTATTGAACCACCAAATTTATGGAAAAGGCTGGTTATTGTGTACCAAAAGAAAGATACATGTTGAAAATATAAACTTTTGGTATTTTGGGTCAATAGTAAGGGCTTATTGGCACAAATTGACCTTATTGACCATGTTGACTTTGTCAATCATGCAGGTCAATGAGTACTAGGCTTAATTAGAATTGATTGTACTGACCAAAGTTGATCAAATACATAATTGGACCACAATTGACCGAGTCAATCCTTTGATTGACCAAGGACCATAAAGTTAGATTTGAGTCAAGTTTTATGTAGCTATTAAGAAACCACGTTGATCACACAGGATCAAGTGTTAGCGGGATTCGACCAATCACTAGAGGAGCACAAGGAATTGAACATCCTTTATGAGTAGTGTTTTCTAATTTATTGCTTATTTTGTGATTCTATTCATAAATGAAATATATTACATATTGAAATGCATTTACAATATTTAAATGGGTTTTTAAATTAAAATGTGCACCGAGTCTCAAGGTTCGGGTGCAAGTTAGGGTATTGAATGTGGTAGAGCATTGAGGATGAGTAGCCGTCATACCTAGAGGTACATTCTAGAAAGGTCTATTAATTAGGTTCTCCTATAGAGGATATGAGGCCCCATACATGAGGTATGAGTTGGCGAATCCCTATGATTGTAATACCCTAAATTCTCTATACTCAATTAAATGAAATTTATTATTTATTCAGTGAAATTTGGTTGCAAAGTGAAACCGAATTCATTTCAGGGCTAAATTTAGCAGGTTCCAAAACTCTCATTTAGTGCCCCTTAAAGACCCAAAACAACTTGAAATGAAGTAAGGTGACATGAACCAACTAAGGGGACAACATATCCAAAAATTACAACAATTGGTTGAGGTTAGGGTTTTCATTTGCTAAACGCCCTTCAGGGGGTCCAAATTAAAAAAAAAATGTCATTTAGGGTACTTCGGGGGATCGGAATGACCCGAAACAAATAGAATGAAATGAACTAACAAAATGAATGACATATCCAAAATCAGAACAATTGGCCAAGATTTGGATTTTCATTGGCCTAGTGACCTCAGTGGGTCTTAAATAACGAAAGTTTTTGAAGGAAAATCACCTAGGGCCAAACTATACCTTAAAATGTGCATTAAGTTCATGTGATTCCAAAACTATAGGATATAAATCATAATTTCATGTAAATAAGGAGATATTAATTTTTATTTGATTTTTGTGAACCGATGAAGTCATGGCCACCTCTAACATGTGCAAGTCATATGGGTGGAACACCATGATCATGCGCACCCTACCCTATCCAGAGCTCCATGGGACATTTTCATTATTTGAATTTATGAAAAATGATCCCATATGCTATACAACTGATCATGTATTCCCACACCTCCCCAAGGAATAAGACATCTCATAGGAATTGGAAAATCCATGAAGAGTGATTCCATGTACACCATATTTGATCATGTACACCATGCCCCACTTGTGCTAAACTGGCCATGTGTGTGTGTGACCACCCATGTGAGCAACAAAATTAGAAGTGTCTAACATCTTATTTGAGCCCAACCTAGCCATTCCCTTTTCGTCACACAAATAAAAAATAGAGACTCCAAAATTAGAAACTCCCATTGCGCCAATTAAGAGCAGCCAAAGTGTCCACATTGACCCTTTGCTTGGAGTGCACACCACAAAAGAGCTTAGATTACAAACTCTAGAATCTGATTTGGTGTCCCTAATGTTTTGATATTGTGCTCACCACTTAATCATGGCTGGACATCCAAAAGAAAGAATAGAAAGTATGCCATATAGATCTTGTGTGATGAGCAAGCAAGAAACCAAGTAAGAAAGTCTTATGATCATGATCTTATCCACTAAGGGACGTCCCAACTGAGATTAATATCATTCTAAATGTGAAAATATTCTCTAATATTTATTAAGAAATAAGATAGAGAATCAAATATTTGCTCATGGGAATTTGGCAAGCTTTAGTGGGCCCACAAGCTCACTTGTCTTTCTTACCCAAACTGTCCCTTATGAGTTTGGAAACATGCCCAAACATGGTAAGCTGGCCTAGCTTCCCTAGATGCCCCCCTTGTGCTCTTGAACATCTATATAAACCCCCTCTTGCTCACTTTCATCTCATCCCAAAGCAAAGAGTTGACATTTCCCTCTTTGTTTGTTATTGCCCTCTTCTTGGCACCTCTTCTCACTTCTCTTTTCTCTCTTTTGTGAGAAGTTCTAATTTCAGTCTTATAGTAAGTTATTTTGAGTGATTTTGTTGGCATTTGGAAGTACTTGAACATTGGGAACCCTTCCTGAAATTTTTAGGAGGAAACATCATAAGGTGGAGGGGATTTCTAGAACTCCTATTTTACTACTTCAAGCCTTTAGTGCATTCACGTTTTCAATTTTGTTTATCATGTTATTTTATAAATTTTAGAATGTTTAAATTTCAGTTTGAAGCATGTTTGATCATGTTTTAATTTCAGCTAGCATGTTTTTATTTTTTAATTCATGCACGATAACATAACATGCTTAGAAACCATGCTTAGGCTTATTTTTGAGTTTTCTAGCATATTATTTGTGTTTTCCATGTTCTCTTGATTATTTAAATTCTGATATGAATTATCATGATCTTGTTTCATATTTATTTGAATTTAAATATAAGAAAGTAAAGATAAGAACCACGTACCATCATAGTAGTCTAAGTGATGCTACAGGTGTTCTTTGCATGTACATAGTGTATATATGAGTAAGATCACTAAGTGTGGATGTGTTTTAAAAATACTTAAAATGTAGACATGTGATCCTTATTTCTAATGGAATGTGACAAGATGAATTGTCATTTCATCCCAGAATAGGAGTATTTTAATGAAAAACATCAGGGGTTTAAAATCGTTTTTGGTCAAATATACAACTCTAACAAAATATTGTTTGAAACGCTTAATGCATGTAAGTAATTGAAAGTAGACTTTTGATTTGAATTAGTAACTTGTTTAATGAATGATCTACTGGGTTATGGGCTTACCCCTTCCTTCTATTTTTCAATAAATTAAATTTCATGAAGACTATGGATTTTTGAAAGTCTCCTTTTAGAAAGTTTATATTGTAAGGGCATAGTGCCCCAAATTTTGAATTAAAGACTTCCGCTGAATTTTACTTTTGAATTTTAGAGTTATGTACTCAATCTTTGGATTTGATTTAAGAATGTAATCTTTTTATCTTATTTGAATAAATAAAGATTTGAAGTTTTCCTTTATTCACTTGCATTATCTTGTTGAATATTAAACTCAATGGAAATGTATTTATGAGTACTTTAATAAGTGTTAAAATAAAGGAATTAAAATACAAGTTGTGTACTTGTAAATGTAACATAGGACCCAATCTGCCTAGTGGTTGAGCTTAAACTTGTTTCTAAGGGGTTGGGGTGTTACAATGATATGATATGAGAATATGCCTAACCGTTGGATATACTCACTTGAGTGGATTTATTGTTTCTCTATAGGCTATTGAGAGCTTCAGCATATATTTTTATCATTAAAACTATTTTTAAATGGAAGGTGCACGACTGCATTATGAATTTAGCATTCATTAACTATTGCATTCACTCACATTATTATTATTGTGCATGCAAAAATGACATTGTTTTCTAAAATTCTTGTTCTAAGTTATATATTAGGCTACATTACTCACTGAGTTGCAGTGGACAAAATTGGCTCACTACTCTATATTTCAAGTTCTTCTTCTACTAAGGATAAAGGGAAGAAGGTGGTCATTGCATAGAGTGCACCTCATTTATTTTGGTAGGTTTCATTACATAGTTTACTATTTTGAGAGTTAGTATTATGTGTAAGAGGTGAGGAAAGCATTATAGTTATTTTGACTATTACATTTCTACTACTGCTACATTTAGGAGACTGTATATATAATTGACTTTTGTTTAACTTTAAAAAAATTACTATAATTATTTGTTCTAGTTGCTTTCACATTTCTTATGATTATTCCTATAGTTTTGTGTATGGTTTTGCAAAGAGGCTTAGAAGTTTTTTGGCGAGCTAAGTTTTTGGGAGAGGGTTTGTCAAAGCACTGCGTTGGTCGATTTGTCCTTCTCCCTAGGAAAGGGGTCCCGACACAAGCGATGATCTTGAAGAGTTTCAAGTGCAATTCTCAAATGCTCGGCATGTTCGTCCCTAGTCTTCAAGTAAATAAGGATGTCATCAATAAAGATAATGAAAAATGAGTTGAGATAGGGATGAAACACTCTTTGCATTAGGTCCATGAATATCGTAGGGGCATTTGTCATGCCAAACGGCATGACTACGAACTCATAGTGTTCATAATGAGTTCGAAAGGTTATCTTCGATACATTCTCTTCTCTGACCCTCAGCTAATGGTACCCAGATCTTAGTCTTATCTTTGAAAACACAGTGGTACCCCTAAGCTGGTCAAACAAGTCATCAATGTGCGTGAGAGGGTACTTGTTCTTTACTGTCACCTTGTTCAACTATCAATAGTCGATACACAAATGAAGGCTCCCATTCTTCTTCCTTACAAACAGCACTGGAGCACCCCAAGGTGACACATTAGGGGTAATAAAACCCTTATTCATCAATTCCTCTAACTATACCTTCAATTCCTGCAATTCTTTAGGCGTCATTTGATAAGGATGAATCGAAATGGGTTGTGTCACTGGAATAACCTCGATGATAAAGTTGATCTCCTGAGTATGGGGCAAGCCGGGTAGATCCTTAGGGAACACGTTAAGGGAATCTCTGACAACGGGATCTCATCAATGCTCAAACATGAAGGTGCCTCATCTATGGTCATCAAACCGGCTAAAGTATCAATCTCATGCTGCGTCACCAATCTGCCATGAGTACTCTACCTATCTGAAGCTCTACCTTGAAATACAATAGTGGGTTAGCTTGGAATCTGAAACACAATCCTCTTGGCAAAGCAGTCCACATGTGCATGTATGCAGCTAGCCAATCCATACTGAGTATGGCATCAAACTCGAGAAACTCCAACACTCGGATGTCTAAAATAGTCTCAAAGTCCCCCAATTTTAGTATACACCTCTCACATATCATGTTGGGGTAGATACATTTTCCAACAGTAGTACTCAACATCAACCAAGTAGGAGCCCTAACTAATATAAGCCTCAATCTATCCACAACACCTCCAAAAATAAAAGACAAGGTAGAACCAGCATCAATCACGACATAGATAGATGAATCACAGAGTGAAATAGTACCTTCCACTAAGGTCCTCGTCGAGTTAAAGCTAGGGTGGGTGATGGCCTCTACTCTATCTCTAATAGCTGGGGCAGAAGAACTAGGAGCTACCGCAAGAATCGGACACTCAGCCCTCTTGTGTCCAACTTGTCCATACTGATAACATGTAAGGCGTGGCCTCTGTCCTCCCTGGTAACTCTGACTCTATCCACGGCCTCTGCCTCGGCCCCTTTGAAATGTACTTTACTCCTTTATCAATGGTTATGTCTAGACAGGAGTGGCTATAAGTGCAAGTGCCATCATGGAGGCCTGATCTGGAACGGTGGTCGCCTGTCCCTTAGAAAACTTCTTCGTCTTGTGCCTCTGGTGACAACCACGGGCTCGATAACCTCCAAATCCACCTCTATATGACAGCTAAGTTTGTAACTGTGTCTGCTGTTGTGGTTGGGGAATACTACTCGGTATAACAAAAACCTCGGGGTGCCCATCCAACCTATCCATTTCACACTGCAAGGCCTCCCTCTAGATCTCCTTTAGAAGTTTTTAAAGTAATGTAAAGTTGAACTAGACTTTGTTAATGTAATTAATGTTAAAGACTTCTACTATTGTTACATTATTCTGCTTAACTTGTTATTGTTGCACTCTAAATAATATAAATGTTTTGATCTAAGACTTAATAGCAGTTGGCAAGTATGACTAAGGAATAGATTTATCTAACAATTATGTTGATCGGGTTGCTCATATGAGGTTTCAGAATGGGGTCCTGACAGTTGGATCTCCCAAGACTCAACCAATCATGTATGAAGTTTGGCATGCATCAAAGTATGCCCATTACATAATATTGTACAGCTGTACTTTGAGCAATGTACTAGCAATGCACTATTCAATCTCATTCGGGGTCTTACCCTCATCGATTTCACATGTCCTATTACTCATATTGTTTGTCTCATAGTGTTCTAAGAAATCGTAGTAGCTGGTCACTTGTTTTCTAGGAATTCAAGGTCAAAAGTATGTTTTTCCTCTTTTGCACCACATTCAACAATAACTATCATTGTGTTGTTAGTTTAACTTCGACCACTTGATTTGGATACTTTGGGTCTTCGATTTATGTCATTCTTGAGGCATTCCTACAACATATTTGGTGAGGAATCTCATGGTTATAGCCATTAAAGTTGATTTTGTACTTATTGTTTTAGGGTTGGCCTTAAATTTGATTGTTGTATCAACTATCATGCTTTGATATTGAATTTGGACTATTACCTTCAATAGCTTAGTCCTCAAGCTATAGTTATTAGATTCATGAGCTTCTTGTTGCTTGCAATCCTTGTTAAGTCCTCTTTGAAGTGGTATGAAGGGTTTGAGTCGAATCTCTATTTATTAGTTCAAGTCAAAGCTCAAAGTGAGCTTTAGGTTTAGGCTTTACAACAGTGGCACAAGTTGTACTACCTAACTTTTGTCAACCATTACTTAGGCTTTTGATAATGGATTTTCACTATTCTTGCGGCTTTCGATTATGGTTTTGGCCACTATCTATTGGTGTGTGAAGGTCTCAGACACAGTCTCTAGGACATTCAAGGTCTCACCCAAAGTAACCCTATCCTTATGTGTTTATCGTGCATAAACTATGGTGATAAGTGAAATATTAAAAAGAAGGTTGAGAGATAAATGGAGTTTTTCCTCGTTCTTTGACCTTGTAAGACCACTCTCCACACTTCACTCTTATTTCCACTCCTCTTCCTAACTCAAAAGTTAGAGAATGCACTTATTTTCTCTCATTCAAGTCATTTAACAAAGAGAGAGGGCTAAGTTAGAGTAAGACTAGCTTAGAAACATGTTTTGGCTAGATTTAGGATCAAGAATGAGGTTGGCATATGGTGATTGAGTCTTGCATGATCATTAGAAAGAGGATCAAGGTGTCACACATGCACACTTTTGACTTCCACCAATTTAGAAAGTTATCATCACACCACATTTCCATGCATTTTTCTTTCACTAAAAGGTTAATATTCACACAAAACAACTTGTCAAATAAGAATCAACTACGTTATTTTATGGGCATGTCATGTGGCCCTATGAGTGTAACGCCACACCTCCTGATGGCCATCTCTAAGGATACAATGTTGATATTACCCTCATTGACCATTAAATGCGATCTAATTCATTATTACAACCTTAACTACAATGTTTCATCAACCATCTACTCATCATATACAGAGAACTCATTAGGTCACTAGGTTAATTAGGCATCATAACTACTCTTTTTAGTACCTACATCACAATCTCGCACCAATACAAGGTCCACAAGCAAAATAACCATGTGACAAATAAAAGTGATATCATAAAAGGTCAAACCTCAAATCTGGTCATTAATGCAATAGACCTCTTACATTCCAATCAAACATATACTTTCTGGCCCCATGGCCTTTTGTTGTTCAACTCTCAATATAAAAGTGACTATGACTCTATAGGGGCACCATGCCCAACAAAATTAAAATTACGATTAAAACTTAAATCATTTATGAAAAAGCCTCTAGTTGTTCCCTGTTACTACTGACCTAAAAAATTAAGAGTGGAGTTAGCTCAAAGAGCTTAGTGGATCAAACAAAATATTTAAACCATTATAACAATTTAAACAAACACACATGCCACACATTTTCAAACATCAGGCATTTCAAACATCAAGTTAACACACATGTCACTCACTTTCAAACATTAGAAATTTCAAACATCAAGTTGTTTTGAGTTGTTGTTAAGACCAAAAAGATTCACCTTGATGTTCCCCTATAGTCCTGGATATCACCAGAGGTAACACCCAAAGGTTGATTACCTATTCAAGATCCTAACTGGAGAGTGAGGCCCTCTATGAACCTCAGTCCCGTCTCACCATTATCATTGTCATGATATTAGTATCAATTTCAAAGAACAAGTAAAAGGCTAAAGTCAAGTCTGGGCTATGAACTTTCACAATGACACCTAATGGTCGATCATCGCCCTGGTACATAGTTAAAATCTTTATTACTCTTTTCTTAGTGACTTGCATATCATAAAATGAATGGAAGACATAAACTTTCAAAATCATTTTCACAACATTCAAAAATAGTAACATCATGTTCAGCCATTCACACCATATGGGTAACGATATAAGCAAGAGTATTTCATGTCATATATCAAGCATTCATCCAAATCATTCACTTACATCAATTGAATACACACATGTATAATTCACTGAAATTGAAATAATAATTTAAAACTTGGTAGTCATTTCAACTTGTTCAGATGTTTCAACGCCTTGAGATCTTCATTGCTTTGGATCTATTTGAGATGTTGACTTAATTCAGATCAACAAATATTTTTAGTAAGTTTATTTTGCATCATGAAATATGTTTTTTATGTTTATTATTTGTTTTTCACTCTTCATTTTTATACTGCACTGTCGTTATTTTCAGTGCTTTCACCGTTCTTATATTCACTGTGGTGTACATTGTTGTTTCAATTTATTTGTGGACTTAGCCAAAATATTAATTTTCATTCATGAACCATATTATGATGAATTATTTTGGTTATTTTATTGTTAAACTAAAATTTGATATTTAATTTAATGATATCATGCATATTTTGCATGATTATCAAGTTTAGTTTCATTAATGATACATAATGTAATAACCCAAAACATTTTAACGCGTCCACATCGATAATTAATTTAAAAATTTTAATTAAGTAGGAAAGTTTTAAAAGAAAACATGTTTTGAATATCCATGTATGTATTAAATAAAAATAAAATCATATAAACTCATTTTTGGCTTAGAAACTCAAGAATAATGAAAAATAGGAAAGAGGATCGAAAGATCGTGGTCTGTTGGCGAAAATTGTGCTGGAAAACCACTTAAGAATAGTGGGGTCATTCTGCCAACCGCGGTCCATAAATGGCCGACCGCGGTCCGCAGTCGAGAAAACTAGAAATTTCAAGAAAAATCAACCACCGACTGAGGTCCTTAATTGCCGACCGCAGTCCGTACGCGATATATAAATAGAATGACCGACTTAAACTTGTCATTTTCACTTTCAGTTCGTTCCAGACGAGGAAGAAATGATCTTGAAAGCTAGGAGAAGCACTCTGAAGTAAGGTGAACCAGAAATTGAAGATTTAAGGTAAGAATTTGAGTCCCTCTATTAAATTACTCTCTCAATTAATGTTTGCTTAATCTAAAGATTCAAATACTCCAACTATAAGGGTGAATGAAGGAATTATGTTATGAGAAAAACCTGTTAGTTGAAGTAAATTTGAATCCTTTCCTTATATAAAGTCCTAAGCAATTGTGTATTGAGTTTTACTGTTGTTTTTATGGAATTGCGGATTTATCGGCGTTGAAAGAATTGAAATTTGGTAGCATGTTTTCTGTGAAAGGAAGTGAGGTGAATTGAAGTTTTGGTGGAGTAATTGTCAAGTGCATCTTAAAGACAATCTATTGTGATAAGAAAGTTGAAGGGAATCCTAAAACATTTAGGTGAGAGGGATATCCTTACTCTTTAGTATTATGCGGGAATCATGCTTGAGACATGATGTTTGCTAGTATAGGATTTATATTATATGAATGTTGATGTTGTTGGAATTGAATGGGTTGTTTGCAATTGTTGGAAATGCCGAATGATTTACCGTTATGCATGATCTCTATTGAGATTTACTGTTTATGTGACATTTTCATAATTTTGCTTCTAATATCATGCTGATTGAATATTTTGGGCTTGAATGCATGATTGCTTCACTAAATTAAGGTTAATGGCTGAATAAGAATCCCACACACCGGTACAATAGGCTACAGAGCATCGTAATTATTCCTGACCCTTAGTGTCGATAGCAAATTTCATTGTCTTGGGAATCATAAGGAATTGGTTGCATAGCGTTCCTTACCTTTGGTTGTGATATCTTGGGAATAAAAAGGAATAGGCCGCTAGGCGTTCCTTTCCTTAAATTTTGCTCGACACTTGATTTATCTTCGAGATTTGGTAACAGGCTGCATATCATTACCTTAGTAATTGGCAGCATAACATTACTATTCCTTAGACTATGATTCACATGTACAGGTCGCAGGGCATGCATGGGGATAAGTAATAGGCTGTAGAGTGTTACTTATCTTTAGATGTTGATGTTCTTGATTTCTTGTTTTCGGGCAAATTGCATGCACTCATTTCCATCCTGGATCACAAAGGAATATTGGGAGCCTAACCAACTCTTCCAGTTTAGGTTACAACAAACAATTTAATGTGTGAAACGCCTAATGTGTGGAAGTGTGTGTATGTTTTGAGTTTGATCTTGTATAATGCTAGAGATGT
>JAJIYU010006534.1:0-20453 GCA_030144865.1 Tinospora cordifolia
AAGACGGTAAGACGGTTTAAGACGATAAGCCTCTCCATAAAATGACTAGGCAGGGCCTAAGCAAGAACTAGGCGGTCCTTCAAATAATTATTTAAAGATCCCCAAAGAATTATTTATCTATTTATTGGTCCCTCACTGAATATACATATATATACAAATAATTATTTAAAGGTTTCCCAAAAATTATTTATTTATTGGTCCCTCACTGAATATATATATATATATACATTTTCTTGAAGAATTATTGAATACTATCTTATAATTTTATTAATTTATAATTTATATTTAATTAATTAATGATATATAAATTATAAAATTATAAATAATGTCATATTAGATAATAAATCATGATAAAACCTGATCATCATAAGTTCACATACTTCATCCTCATAACATTCCAAAAAGAAGAGCTAATTACTGTCGAGAGAAAGAGACTAAAAGAAAAAGAGGAGAGACGTAATGTAATAATTGAAAAAAATTAAAACTAAATAAATAAATATTAGAAAAAATAATTAATTACGTATTCTAATACAACTAGGAGACTATATGGTACGTATTCTAACACAACTGGAAGACAAAGTTGTACGTATTGTAATACAACTGGGAACTAGATATTTTAATACAACTACGAAACTACGTTGTACGTATTCTAATACAACTGAGAACTAGGTATTCTAATATAATTGGGAGACTAAGTAGAGTTCTCTATATAAACCCCAATTCCTTCTATTTTAAAAGCATTTCAAACTTTTCTACAACCATGGTATGAAAATGAGCCGAAGTTCATCGAAATTAGCCGAATTAATTAGATAATTTGGACAATTGAAGTGAAGTTCGCCTGTAATAATAAAATTACAAAATTTTGTCGAAATCTTCGAAAAATTGGTGTTGTTCACTTAAATTTGAAGTTTTGAAGATTTTTGTAGAAAATTATTGTATAAAAACTGCGAAAAAGAGCATTTTTATGAAAGAATTCATGTGGTGCACAAAGAGAAAGAACAAACTGTAACTTCAAAGAAGAGACGATAGAGCGAAGATTAATAAGAGAAAATAAGCTAAAAGCCAAAGATGAGAGACGTTGAGAGAAGAAAGAAAAAGAAAACCAAAGTTTATGTTTGCAAGACCATTAGGGTTTGACAACAATTTTTTTTTCTTTCTTTTCTATAACAATTTTAAGTTAACATATGAGATGTGCATAAAACATTGTTAATGTTAAAATACATGCTCAAAACCATTATATGTATATTTTTATATGTAAAATATTATTATCATGTTTGTTTTTGGTATTTTTAATAGAAATTGTCCATATTTTAGCATTTACATAGTATTTTTTTTTTTGAATTTTTTCTAACTTGGTAAATTTTTACAAAAATTCTTTAGAATTTTTCGAAGTTTTCGAATTAATTCTAATTTTCAAAGGTCGAAGTTTGCGATGAAGTCGAATTTTTGTTCCTTGTCTACAACCCCAGAGCCGCATGGGAGCATCTAGAAGCCATTAACGGAGTTTTCAAAACATATTCGAAGAATGGATTGACGATCAAAGGTACATAATTGAAATTAGGAGATTTATATATATTGAAATTATGGATAGAAAATATATTTAGATAATTCAGTTTTATCATATATAATATATAGTCAATGGACATCTTCAGTTTACATTGTATATATAAAAGAATTATTGCAGCATTACTAGTTACAGATTTCAATGAATATTTTCAATCAAAATATACTTCTTAATTGATTTATATATAGATGATTAAAAAAAATACAAGTT
Organism: Tinospora cordifolia; assembly: GCA_030144865.1. Lineage (NCBI taxonomy): Eukaryota > Viridiplantae > Streptophyta > Magnoliopsida > Ranunculales > Menispermaceae > Tinospora > Tinospora cordifolia. Next base: position 1,775 of record JAJIYU010006534.1, read on the forward strand.
GAAATATTATTTACATGAATATAGATTAACATATGAAAATATAGATAAAAACATATGAATAGGATTTGAATATAGTGAGTTGATGTGTAGATTGGACGGATTATTGTGAAATAAAAATTTATAAACTCTATGTAAATAATTTAGGATGCTCAAATAACTTTAAATTTGATCAAGAGTTGTTTTATAAATTATTTTTAGTAGAAATATAATTTTGTATATAAAATTAATATAATCGATAACATAGTTTAAATTAACAGTAAAAATAATCTTGTAAATGTTTATAGTTAGAAAGTTCCAGAAATTAACTAGCTGAAAATTGATAAAAAATAATAATAATAATATATAAATTAGGCAAAAATATTAATTTTTACAAAATTAGCGTAAGAAATAAACATTATATACTAGGACATAGTGTACACTCAAAATAGGTAGAAAATAGTGTAATTTAGGTGATTGTGAAAAAAACAAAATCATAAAGTTTAGTTGTTGGAAACTTCATGAGAAAATCAATTAAAAATAAAATAATATGTTATATTCATAAGCTACAACTTATTGGTTTGTACGGTAAGGTCATTATGCATTAAAAAAAATAAATAAATAAAATTATCAGAAAAAATATATTTTTGGTAGGAAAAAAATTATATTTCTAATTTGCTGAAAAAGTAATAATAATAAATATAATAAATATAAATGATAGATTTCTTATTAAAAATATTAGTAGACACAGAAAAGGATTCTATGCGCGACTAATGATCATTAAACCTAATTATCATGTAATATATGCATGGTAATTTATATTATTTTTTTAAGTAAAGATTAATCATAGCATGGTTCAATTAAAAAAAATCAGTTACGATGTTTTTTTATACCAAAAACATATTATTAATTAAGTTCACAGTGGAAACCAAAGTGACAACATACTATTAAATAAAAGAATAAATAAACTTATAAAAAAATAATAAAGGTTTAAAATATTAAAGTTCGATAAATTTCTAAGAAAATTATTACATGATTTAGGTCAACATCTCGAGTAATTACAGGCACAGTGCGAATCTCGAAATCACCGGACGTCAAAACAGGTAGAAATGACTACCGTGCTCTTTCGTATTATTTTAGTTTTAAATATAGAATATGATTGTGTGCTCACTTGATTGAATACCTAGGAGTCTATTAGGGTATAATTATGTCATAATTGTAATTATTTGAATTCATGCATGTATGATATGACGAGTGATATGCTTTATGTGTCGAATAACATGTGTTATAATCGTGTGCATACTGAATTCATGTCTTCACAATATTTTTAAGTTATGTGTGAAAAATATGAGACATTAAGCATGATAAATACTTGATCTTGTTAAACACTTTAAGATCACTGTAATTAAGAACTGAACCACGTAGCGACTCAGTGAATCACAATTAATCACAGCGGGTGTTCTCAAATTATAAAATTAATACTATATTTGAAATGGAACACTGGGTTGGACCCTAGTTCTCGAACATTGGATGACGGGCATGACCCCTCCTTGTCATTAGCGTTGAGCAGTCGTTATTTTGATGAGAACACCGAGGATGGTCCTTTCGGTCCGAATGTTATCTGAAAAATAATTGAATTGCTTGAAACATCTAATGTTTGATAAGTGTTTGCATATTCTATGTTTTGACTTTAATAATGTTTGAAATGTATTGTGTATGATCAACTGGGCTCTTTGAGCTCACCCTATTTCTTATTTTTCAGGTAACCAGTAAGAGAAAGCTCGCGTCGACGAAACACCACAGAGTAATTTAATAGTAGACGACCTCACTGATAAGGTTATTTCTAAGTTAAGAGTTGTTTCTTATTTTAGTAGGGTATGGGTCTAGATCATCGCTGACTATTTTATTCATTGAATTATTATTTGAAACTCGGCTATAGGGCCAGATGTTAGTTTGATTATCATTGGGTTAAATTGAACAAATATGTCATCTCATGCCTTTAATTATAAATCTATTTGTTATTCATTTATTTACTCATATGATTTTGTGAGACGTAACCTGGTGGGACCAGGAGAATTAATATTGATGTGTAAAACAAATGATCTCCCAATCTCGACGATGTCATGTGACAAAAATGAATATGTATGTGTATGTATCTCTAAAAATGAGATCAATGAAGTAATTGTGAATGTTCAAGAACCTGGGTGTTACACGTAGAGAGAGAATGAGACGCAAAAAGAGAGACAAAACATAAACGCAGACAGAAAGACAGAGAAGAGGGACGCAAGCACAGAGAGAGAAGAGATGCAGAAAGACAGAGAGGAAGAGAGCAGAGTGGGAGGGATTTAGAAAGAGAGAGGGAGAGACGCAGAAAGAGAAAGGCAAAGCAGAGAGGGAGAGACGGAAAAAGAGAGCGGAGAGGGAGAGGGAGAGAGCACAGAGAAATGGAGATAGACGCACAGTGATACGAAGAGAGTCATTGGAGTCAATCACTGAAGAAAACGTTAGAGTTGCTCGCCGGAGTGTCAGAGATGACCGTGGAGTCTCAGAGATGATCATTGCAGTTGATTCAAGTCATTCGACTTTGAAATGTTCGAGAATGGAATTATTAGATATAGGTTAAAATTAAAAAAATTAATTAATTAATTATAAGCCCTCCTATTTTTTAGAATTTACTGAGAAGCCCCCCTAGCGCCTAGGAAGTGGCCTAGGCGTTGAGGGGGCTTGGATGCCTAGCGGCACCTTAACAACATTGTAAGGGAGACAGGATGCCTAGATACTACTATAAGGCTATTGGTGGTCATTAAAAATAACACTTTATCGATTCATTGAATTCTTTGTTAAAGAACATTAGACTTTTGCTTTTTTAAATTATCTTTGTTAAAGAACCTTTCCATTGTTTCTTATTTATGTCTTTGCTTTTCTTTTGTCTTTTTCCTTAGTTTTCTTTCTTTACAATGGCTATATCTTTCTCATGCATATCTTTCATCAAGTTAATCGACCAGTTTTATCAAATACATATTTAGGTACCCTCTACAAGGCTTTTCTTTTTATGGAAAAATATGTGCAGATATATCGATTTCTCCCCATAGCGTTCATCAACTTCTTAACTACTAAATAGCTTTTTTAGTTGATCTTTGTAGCACAAACCAAAATTGAACTTGCAATTCTATAGTTTGAGCTCTTACTTAATTTCAATTACTCTCCCAAATCTCATGATACGACTATTCAAACTACTTAAGGTGCTTGCTGGGAAGTGGCTCTCGCATTTCACTTATGAGAAAGATGTGTTGAGGGATATAGTGATTAAGAGTCGTCATGGCTTGGATATTGATACAAGGGGTGTTAGTTTATTAACTCACCTACTAGTGCACTAGGAAATTCATATACTCAGCATATTTGTTCTTTAAACCTCCTACCACATTCAAGCTTGGAAATGGAAGGTTGATCTGATTTTTGGGAGAAATCAATTTGGCAATAACTCCTTTAAAGCTCCTAGTCTTTATGCTATTTTCTGGTCATCATATGCACCTATTTCTTCCTTCTTTGCTGGTCATTTTGGTTCTAAGGCTTTTGTTAAGTGGAATTAACATCTCGCCAAAAATTCACTAAGTGGGGCTTTAAAGGAAGCCCCAATCCCAATGCAGCGTATCCAAGATTGTCAACCTAGTGACTGTGATGATCATATTTTTTGGATAGGATGTTCTTCTGGTTCTCATTCAAAAAAACCCCTTCCCAAGGCCCTTTTGAATTGGCAAATCTCCCCACTTTTCCAGACTCTACCTTTATTTGGCCAACTACCATTCCTACCAAATTTCACATTTTGGCTGACTGTTAATGCACAAGAAACTAAACTGTGCAAATGTTCTGTGAAAAAAAAAAAAAAAACCCCTAACTTAATGAATTTCTCCCATGGTTCTAAAATCCCTAAAAATTCAGCAACTGCCAGAATTATTTCCCTTTTCTACCATCAAAGTGGGAACTAGGAAGTGGATGTAAAATAAAATTTGCAAAACTTTGCTAAAATGATTTGACAAAATTTGAAAAATTTCACAAAATTTAATAAAGTTCAACAAATTTTCTATTTTTCAGTAAAAAAAAAAAAAAAGAAGGAAAATTTTGATAAAAACTTGGTAAGAATCAACAAATTAAATGAAACTTGACGGATAAGTAAAGAATGTCATTTCATTAATTGAAAACAAGAAATAATTAAGTGTTATTTCAACCACATCAACCAACATAGTACTATAAAAATTTTAAAATTTAACAAAGTAACAAATTATAAGCTTATGTGCTATGTCTTACTAAAAAGAGAAGAAAAGTTGCACAAACATAAATAAATTAAAATAAGATAAAAACTCAAAACAAATTACAAGTGTTTTTAAAGTTATTTTCTTTTAGTTCTGTCATCAAACAAGATTTAAAAAAAAACATTTAAAAATAAACTAATAAATTAAGCACTGTAGAGTTCAAACTGACAAAGAATAGGCTGAAAAACAAGCAACCACAAAACTAACTACCAATACAAAGAAAATGAATTATCAAAAGCCACCATCTAAAATTGATCAACTCACTTAACCAGGTTGATTTTTTTACGTCTTTTTTGGAGAAGAAACAAGAATTTCATGGATGAACATCTAAACATACAGCCATAAAACAAGAATTTCATTGATTTTGTTAGGTCATTTCTATGTATATAAAAGTGCTTATTTAATTATTTTCAGTTTATACTACAATAGATCAATTATATGCAAAAAAATCATTGATCCTCTAATTTAGTGAATGTTTACAAAAATCCTCCATGTCAAATCAAACTTCTCTCCATTAATTCCAATTTTCAAGTGATTGAAGTCAACTCGAGCTTGAGTTTTAAACCCTTGATTTCCCCTCCTTGGTGTTGCTTGTGTAGGGAAGAGTAAGAGACTATGGAGCACATCCTTTGGCGCTGTGTCATAATGGAATAGTTATGGGAATTTGACACAGCGGATGCGGTTTGTTCATTCCCCTTGATTCCAACATTTCTACAAGATCCCTACTTGCTTGTAAAATAGAACCTTGCTGATTTTGTGTGCATTTTACTACATAATAGTATCTTGAAGAACTCTTGTCGCCGCAAGCTATGTGAGCAGTCTTTGTTTTATTTCCTTCTTGAATTAGTAGTAGCAAGTTATCACCAGGCTATAAACTTAGCAATTGCTTATTCAAATGGAATGCCATTCTTGATGCTTTGTAACTGACAATGGCACTTTGCATCCCTAATTCTTTTATTCTGTTTTTTTTTTTTAATGATATATTTTATGTTTCTATTCAGGAATTTAAGATAAACAATTAAGAAAAATAAGGGTAGCATATGCTTGAACCATTAGCAAAGGGGGATTTGAAGATAAAATTAGATTCAACTATTAAGTACAGCCAAAAAAGAGAAATTTAGCACCAAAAGTCCCCAAATGAAATAGATCAGTACATCCAAAAAGAATGTCATATAAAAATAGATCAAACATAAATTAGAACAAACCAACCAAATCAGTAATGTAACTATTTTAAGTAATCAGCTGAGCAACGATATTACATGACAACATTTACATCATACACACTTCAAATGTAACAAGGACATGGGAATTCAGAAATAATTCTAACCGTACCTCATTGTTCCACTAGTTTGTCGAAGAGCAGACTGCAAATCACGTCTTGAATTTTGTATCCAAGGATGCAAAAGTAACGTTTTTGCATCAGGTCTTTGTCTAGCATCCTAAAACATTATTCACATGTTCAGGAAGTTAATTCTTGCCTTCTTCATGTCATAAGTCATTAACTGGCAAAGCTCAACTGAAGTTTTAATTGAAAGAGAAGCCTCAATTATTGATCAAATTCACAGATCGAAACAACCCATTCTTCAAATCACTCCATGGGCTAAGAAACATGGAAGAGAACCTTCTGCTTAAAAAGAATTGTGAAAGCAAATATTCATGTAATGCCAAGTCTTTCTTAATATTTATATTTTATAGTTCGGTAGTCAAACAAAAAGTATTTGTCTCAAATAGCACAAATACATGATATTAGTATAATCTTCATGTTCAAAGTTAATGACAGTAACCAATCGAAAAGTTGAAGAAACTTAAAGGACAAAACTAAAGATCAGCATACATAAGAAATAATTGAACTTTGGAGTAGCATTAACTGGAGAGAAAATATGCTCTCAAAATACAAAAAGAAAAATAAATAAAAAAGAAAACTGGAGAGTAAACGAGAGAGGACCATATAAGATAGTGTGGACAGATGGTGTGGGCCTTTAGACAGCCCAATTAGGAAAGTGACCTACTAACACTAGATGGTAGCAAAAGAGGTAGATCATGACCTAAAATAGCATGGAGAAAGATAATTAAGAAAGTTTTAATTTCTTATTATTAGAATGGTAAGTTAGACCCTTCAAAGTGGACTAGAGGAAATTGATTCATAGACTTAAACGAGTTGAGAAAACACATATTGGTCAAAATCAAATAGCACGGAGTGACACTACAGGCACAGGGAAAAAAAAATAGAAAAGGCACACACACACATGCAAAACCCAAAAAAGAAAAAAACCAAAAAGAATCCCGAGTAGGTCAAACAAAGAGGTTAACATTCTACAATTCGACTTTCTTACGCAAATATACATCTCTTATGGTTTTAAAAATAAATAAATAACTTGAAAAGAGCTTTTCCGTTTACAAAAAAAAGCGCCTCTATTCATCAAAGGTAACATTGATGTATTTGTGGAAAATTCTAATGGACCTTGTGCCATCTGCTTCTTTTTTTATTGAAGAAACTAATATATATATATATATATATATATATATATATATATATAACATACATACATACATCCCGAGTAGGTCATACATACATACACACACACACATACACACACACACACACACACACACACACACACACACACACACACACACATATATATATATATATCTCAACGAAGCTACCAAGAGTGCAAAATGTTACACCAATTTCCCAACAAGTCCCCAAAGCAATATCTTTTTCTAAGTTTAGTAGGGATGATTCAAGCGCAAGACAAAATGATGGATCTTTCCCAAGTACTAATTGCAGACTTACATATATAAGAAAACAACCTACTATTCTGTTTCTCCCAAACAGAAAACCATATTGCAAACAGTATAATTCTTCTATAGTTAATAATTTTCCTAGGTCTATTGTATTCCTTCCCCTACCAATCTCCTCCAAGCAACATCAGTTGAATGAGATAACACCTCTGCTACCATTTTTACTAGATTTCAGATAGAAAGTTGCAGCTATTGAACAAGTGTTGCATCGTCTCCTCGGCTTGCCTGCATAAACAGCATATGGACGGCTGAAGATACAGATTGGAGATTTTTTTTTTTTTTGCATAGTTTCTGCGTTGTTTAACTTATTTAAGAATATAAGCCAAGCTAGGGATTTAACTTTGTTTGAAGCTTTAGTTTTCCAGATTAAATGGGCGTGATGGAAGGAGGGGTGTCAGTTTTTGTGGCTGGCCAGATATCTAAAGAAAGATTTAATAGTGAAGACAGTGTCCTTATCCCCAATCCATTCCATCATGTCTAGTTCCTCTAAGGGTTGAGCAGTCTGCAACAAGTTAATGAGGTCCATAACTCCTTGAATCTGGTCCTCCTGAATGTTTTTGCTGATGTGCAAATTCCAAGCCCTGCCTCCTCTTTCCTCTTGTCCATTCTGGGTGAGGAATTCTGATACGGTAGCATTATGCTTCTCAAAAAGCCTATAGAGAGTTGGGAATATGTCCTTGAGGTTGTCAATGCCGCACCATTTATCCTCCCAAAAGTGAGCCACATCTTCTTTGCCCACTTTCCATCTCACTTTAGATTTGAATATAGGGTAAAATGTTGCAATGGACTTCCACGATGATCTCCTACTACTCTTTCGATTAACACCTGCCTCCTTTCCTTGTGCATGTTGTCCATGGATGCTTTTAATTATACAAGCCCATAGTACCCCTGACTATTTGTACATTCTCCACGGCCATTTTTCCATTAGGGCCCTGTTCCAATTTATTATATTTCCAACCCCTAGGCCTCCCTTGTGAATCTCTTGGCACACTCTATCCCACTTAACCAGGTGTTGGCCCTTCTCCTTACCTTCTTCTTTCCACAGGAACTGTCGCATAGTCTATTCAATTGTATTAGCAACTCCTTTGGGTATTTTAAACATGAACAGAAAATAAGTCAAATTGGCCTCTCGAATCGTTTCCAGTAAGAGTAATCTGCCCCTCTGGACAAGTAACTCCCTTTCCATCCTTGAACTCTCTTGGAGATTGTTTGGGTTATTGAATTCCATAAATATGATGTACTGGGACTACCTCCTAGAGGCATACCCAGATAAGAGAGATGCAGTTTGCCTTCTGAAACTCGGATTTTGTCAGTCATGTCTGCAACCGCATGCCTATCTACATTAATTCCAGCCAATTGGTTATTTGTCGTCCCGAGACGAAACAGAAAGCGTGCAAAGCGCTCATAATTGTCTCTACTTCCATACTATCATTTTTCATGAAGATTAGACAGTCAGCTACAAACAGAATATGGGTTAGTTGGATCGTGTCCTTCCCTATCTTTAGCCCCTCAATTTTTTGCTTGGCCATCGCCTTGTCCATGATTCTTATAAAGGTGTCAACTACTAAAGTGAAGAGAAAGGAAGAAAGAGGATCTCCTTGTCGTAGCCCCTTTTGTCCTTTAAACTTTCCCCTGAGTCTACCATTAATGAAGATAGAGTAGGTTAATAAGGTTAAGCAAGCCTGAATCTATTTCTGCCATTTGGTTCATAAACCTTTTGCTATAATCACATAATCCAAGAATCTTCATCTTACCGAATCAGGCTTTGGCAAAATCAACTTTGAGAATGAGGGTTGCTTCTTTTCCACCGTATGTTCCTCCACCACTTCCTTAGCAATTAAGATGGCGTCTAAAATCTATCTATCTTTAACAAATGCCATTTGCAGTTCACTGACTGTCTGTTGCAGGACATTCCTTAGCCAATTAGCTAAGGTCTTGGCAATGATTTCATAGATGCTGGTTATCAAGCTAATTGATCTGAAATCCATTACTTTGACTGAGTTGTGTTACTTTTCAATGAGACAAATGTAAGTCTCATTCACCCATTGGTTGATTATGGCATCCCGATAAAATTCTGTCATGCAGTCAAATATATCCTATTTGATTGTCGCCCATTCCTTCTGAAAGAAGTCAATAGTAAAGTCATCTGGAAACAGGGCCTTGTCTCCATCACAACTGAAAACAGCTTCCTTAATTTCCTCCTCTTCAAAAGGTCTCTCGAGCCACTGACTAACCTCCTCTATTATCCCGCACCAGTCGAGGCCTTCAATCCCCCAGTGTCTATCACTGGTTTCTTCAAAGGTGGTCTCAAAGTGATTGGTTATAGCTCCACTGATTTGGTCCTTCTCAAGGATGTGACCTTGGGCATCTTCCAATCTAGTAATGGTTGCTTTCAACTTCCTAAGGATTAGAATTCTGTGGAAGTATTTGGAATTCACGTCCCCCTCTTTGGCCCATTTTATCTTTGCTCCTTGTTGAGCCTTCCTTTCTATACGACATTCCAATCGATGAATTTTTGTGACAGCTTCCTTTCTCTTTTCCACGATGTGTGGGCTGTGATTCCCATTCTCCAAGGATAAATCTAGCTGGCATAACTCCTAAACAAGACTGTCCAGTTGAGTTTGCTCCAGAAGTTGTTGACCTTTGTTCTAGGTTTTCAGCCTTTCTTTCAACTGTTGTAGCTTCATCATACACTTATATCCTACCCAACCTCTACTATTGTGTTCTAACCAAACTTTGCTCACCAATTCATTAAACTCTGGGTGATTTAGCCAGCCATTCTCAAACCTAAAGGGAGTTGGTCCCCCATTTTATGTCTGTGGTGTCAAGAATAATCGGCCAATGATCTAATACAGTTCTTTCCAATCCCCATGTTCTTTGACTTGGATATTTCTCCCACCAATCAATATTACCTAGGAATCTGTCCAGCATATAGAGGGTTGGAGGGTTCCTCCCATTGCTCCAGGTAAACTTGATATTTTTCATGTCAGGTTCCTTTAGGGAGAGGTCCTAAATCCAATATTCGAATTGGGACATTTGAGAAGTAGTGTGCTGGCCATGAAGTTTTTCCCCCCCTTTCTCATTATATTAAAATCTCCTCCCAATTCAATTAGGAAAGCTTCTCTACCTTGGTTATTGCAAGAATTGTACATTGTTGTAAACCACCATTCCCGATCACCTTCGTCCTTTTGCCTCACAATCAACGAGAACCGACCATCCAATTTCTCCAACATAGATAGTCTTATGGAATCCCACATAATTATAATACCCCCAGTCGTTCCTGTCGCTAGAAGGTCAACACAATTGACGAAAGATCTTTTCCACCACCCAGCTACCTTGATTCTATCCATGCTGCTTCGTTTTGTTTCTTGTAGGGCAATGACATTAGCTTTCGAGGCTTGAATTGTTTTCCGAATTGCAATAGATTTCAAGGTTGTTCCAGCACCTCGAATATTCCACCTGAAGATCTTCATAAGGATCTCAAAGTTCCCTCAAGCAAGGCGGACCATTAGCTGAGCTCTGCTAACTTCGTACCAATCGAAGTCAAAAAATTCCTAACCCTTTCTATCTCCTTCTCCTGGACTTCTTCCAATGTTTCCTCCCTATGCCACAACTCTACTGCCCATTTTCTATTATCTGGGTCATGTTGGGTTCTTCCATCTGGTTGCTTCTGCATCAAGTGTCGATCGTTCATGATTGGGGATACGACTCTGTCTTTCCTACTTTGTCCAATATCTGGTGCATCCGATTGCTTCTGCATTTCGAGCTCGTCTTCATTTTGCCTTTATGGGCCTAGGTGTTTGATGGGCTAGGGAAAGTCCTGCTCGGTTGGGTTTCTTCGTTTTGCTCCTAAATCCGAGAACGACATGTGCTTCCCATCACTTGCTTACCTTTCTGGGTCCACTGAGGCAAGGGCCCATTAGCAGTTGAGCTTTAGGCTTGCTAGGCCATCCATTCTGCCTGGATCTGAGGCCACTCTCCCGTGGCCTAGACCTGCCATTGCTTTGCCCTTTGCTACCTGGCTTCCTTGTAGAACACAGCCTGCCCATCATATCTTCCCCAGGCCAGGTGGCTCGCCGACTTGTCAGCCCTTCTAGTCCTTCATTATGGGTCGTCTGACGCTGTGAGCAGTTGATCTGATCCACTGTCGCCTTATGTGGTCATTTGCCATCATGGGTTCACCTACTCTGTTACCATCACCATCATCTAATATCTCCACTTCATCGCTACTCTAATCGCCGGACGAGTGGTTCTCGATATGTAAGGTGTCTGGAAACTTGTTTGAAGCAAATTGATCAATGATCTAAAATCCTAGCTCTACAATCTCCAATCCCAAGTTTTGTTTGATCTCCACCAATCGAAATTCCTAGACACCACAATCATCATAGATTTCAATCTGCTTTGGAAGGAACCCAGAGTCCTATCCTCGCAATTTTAGGAATGCCATCTCCATTACCGACCCAAACAAAGTTGCTTCGACAATATCTAGGAGTCCGCCGCACGCCTCTCCTATCTCGCCGAAGGTATATATGTTCCAGTATTTCAGTTCTATCCCTTCGACTCCGATCCAATTATCTCTACAAGCGATCTGACCCCCTTGACCTGTTGTCTCATTCATTTCCTCTACGTAGAATCCACCCAAATACGCCTGATAATTTTCTGCTCTCAACATATTCATAACCTCTGGTTCATGCCAAAATAACAGTCCCCTTACAACATGTAGTTGTCGTATGTGGATATCCATGTTCAACATCTGCCTTATAGAGCGTTCAATCACGGGCCACAATGTGTCATCCAATGTTCTTATGACGAGGAACCATTGAACCCTATTGGCCTCAGGTTTGTCTTCTCTCCACCGATGTTGTCCCTGGACCATACTGGTTGAGGTTGTACGAGTACGTCCTGATTGTATCCCTCTCCACCCTTGGGTCGCTAGTTCATTGTATCGAATTGTTAGCTTGCCAATTTCCTTTTGTGCTTCCATTTCCTAGTATTCCGTCGTATGTAGAATTTTAGGCTTAGTTGTTGTCATTTCTTGGACCACCTCATCTAAGGCTTTCTACAAGTGTCTCCATGCCTCCGTTGTACGCTCCTCGGCGACTATCACACTATGGCTCTGGCCGTTGACAACTTTCGTTAACTTCAAAAATCGTCCATTCTCATTTACCATCACTTCCATGAGTAAGGTGTATCCATTTCCTCTAAAAACTCCTATCACTCTTTTCTTTTGCGCTTCTCCTGCAATGAGGTTCGTCAGTTCTTTTTTGATCCAGTTGAGTGTATCTCTGCACACGGCGATATAGTAAGTTCAATTCTTCGTCACTTCCTGTATTAATGTCTCCTTGCGCTCGTTGCATAACAAATGGAAAAATATTTAAATTTTGTGGGAAAAGGCGCATATCGCCATTCCCCATTCATTCTGGTCCTGACCAGAGAGTAATGCCTTTGACTTCATTTACTCCTTTCTCGCTTTAGTCGTCTCTGACTCCTGCCCTCCACCGGCTTCTGCCGATCATCCTCTGCTTTATCTCTCTTATGAGTGACTCTTCATCGTCCCACCATTATCCATCCTTCATCTTCATCTCTGGCCAGTCCGATTTGTAACACTTGGCTCCATGTTTTGTGGTGGACCATGTATCAATCATTCCGGTCTATCTCAATCCTTACCGTGTCCTAGGAAAACCTTCCTTTGTCTTCCTGTGGACGTCTATCGCATTGTCTTGGTATTCCAATCCTGAATCTCCGTTTATCGTTTCTTCGTTCCTCTTGTCGTCCTATACATCGTCCCATTGTCCCTTCCGTTTGTCCTGTCCAGTTCGCCATTACGTTCCTCATTTAAGTTTTTTGAATGTTTGTGCCATCTGCTTCTTAAGATGGAGTTTCTTATCCTATTCTTTAATGATCACATAAAGCTTGCCCATTCAGCATTAGCTTCATCTGGTCTTTTCAAAATTTTACAAAGAAAGAGAAGAAAATTTTTAATCGTATCTGTCCAAGAAACGGTTCCTTTCCCTGGTATTGTTCATATACGAACACTCTGTAAAAAGTGTTATTAATTATCATTGAACAGTAATATCCAAACTTTGAGTACAACAACTATGTCCCCAAGTGCTACCAATTATACAGAGGAATTTCAATTTAACACCCATCTAGAAATGGGCAACTCATGGCCCGTGGTGATCAGTAAAGTGCTAGTTGTGTAATTCCAAGCATCTAATTACCATTGAAAACTCCTGTTTCAAAAAAAAATTACCATTGAAAACTTTGATTTGAATATCCATGTATATGTCAAGCGTAATATTGTTACCAAGCATTGTTGCCTTCTGAATTGAATCGTTAAACAACCTTCTCTGTCTCCAACGAAATGTTCCACAGAGTTCCCAAAATAATGATAGGTTTAACGAATCTCCCTATGTGATAATCTAGAAAATAGAAACTAATGGGAAGGAGAAGCATTGTTGTCTCTTAGATGAGAGAAAAAAAAAATCTTTCAATTGTGAACTCTACGCACCACAACCATGCCTTTATTGCAAGTGGCTAATTTAACAAGATATAGGTAGTGCTTGGAAACACTTTTTACAAAATCTTCTTTTGATAAGTCTTCTTAAAAAAGAGCTTTTGAAAAATTAGAGCGTTTAATAGCTTAATTTTTTTTTTCTTATTTTTAAAGTCTTCTTATGAAATAGAAGAAATACCTCTTCAATAAAAAACAAGATTTTTTTTTTGGGTGCATTTTTTAAATAAAAGGAATGGAAAGAGGTTTCGACACTTTCCAAAACAGATATAATTTTTTTAAAATTGTCCAAAATAACCTTATCAAGCTATTTAAAATAATTAATTCAATCTAATTTTTATTTCAATCTAATTTTAACTAAAGAATTTTGATTTATATGCTCATCAAAATCAACCCATTTGTATTCATTAATCTTGTAGTTAAAAATTTATTTATTTCTTGACTAAAAATATAAACTAATTAGTTCTTAACTTTCTATACTATTAAGTTATTTAAAACTTTTTAAAATTCAATATTCTCCAAATAAGAATATTGAATTAAATAAATTTAACATATTGGTTTTAATAAGTAATAATATAGAGAATATAATTAAATATTCATATTTACATCATTAATAAATTTATTATGTAATATGATGACCTAAATTACCTATATAATAAGATAAAAATAAAAGTTTGTCAAACTTGCTTAACAAACACTCTATTTTTTGAATAAAGCTTTTTATATTATTATCATCAAACACTTTATAAAACATAAGCTCTTATTAGTTCTATTGTAAAACGTCTTAACAAATAAGTATTAAATATTTAAGAAGCAGAGTTACCAACAAGCTCATAATCAATTGGCTCACAATGCCCATACCCAAAGGGCAACAAGGAGAGATATGTCTTGAAGGACGATGAGTGCGCAACTCGTTGTTAGCTTATTTCGATGGGCCAATAGTAACCCCCAAATACTTGAATTTTAAAAGGAATGTGAGCATGCCAAACATTAATATATGGGAGAGAAATAGTAGAATAGGAAGCGAGTCCACATAGGAAATTTAAGAAAGAATTAATCAACTCAGGAATGATGAAGAGATCATACAAGATAATGTTGATTGTTAAATATTCTTGCTAGAGCTAATCCACCCAAGTGCCCTTTTTTTTAATGAGAAACATGGATAATTATATTAAAGTGAATGTATAAGTGGAAGACATATCCGTATCAAATGGTATACAAAATGTAGTCGCAATTCAAGAGCCACTTTCCTAAGGTTATACCTTAGGACAGCTTACCTATGTTTACCCACTTATCAAAAAGAAAGGCCATCTATAGTAAATTCAGAAAACACATCCAGTGGAAAGTAAATCCATTGTTTTTTGGGAGGATATATGGTGCGGCAATGCAAGTCTTAAGGAACAATTTCCTAATATTTACAGGTTATCCAACAAGCCAGTGGGAACAGTTGCTGATTTTAGATTCAACAATCTAGAAGAAGGGAGAACCCATTGGGGATGGAATCTATACTTGAGGAGGAATATTGGAGAAGACATGATGGAAGAGATGGAAGGCATATTAACAGCACTATATGGTTTTCAGCTGGAAAGGAATAATGCTGCAGACCGTCCACAATGAATGAGAGAACCAAACATAATTTTTTCTGTTAGATCTTTCTTAGAGTCATTAAATGAAGAAGAAAGCCAATTGTCTTATTTCCCAACAGATTTTATTTGGAAAACTAAAGCTCCTACAAAAGCCCGAATCCTAGCATGGCTCATATGCTTGAGGAAACTAAACACAAATGACAATATCCAAAAGCATTTCCCTAAATGCCACCTAAATCCTTCAATTTGTGTGATGTGTAGGGATGCGGCTGAGACAATGCAACACCTGTTTTGGGAGTGCAAGGTGGTGAAGCAACTATGGAGATGGTGGAACATAAAGCACAGAAGTTTTGTACCTCCTCTAGATGATAATACTTTCCAAATACCGGATGTAGTCTCTACTTTAAAAACTCAACAATTTTGGACGACAGTTTTGTTCACTATCTGGTATGCTATTCGGGAGGAAAGAAACGCAAGGATTTTTGAAGACAAAAGAAAGCAGATCAAAGTCATATGGGAAAGATCTAATACACTTTTTGCTACCTGGATTTCCACCTCTAGATTAAGAAAAGGATATAGTTTTGGGGAATGGATTTGTAACGGGGGTGAAATTCTTAATTCCATGTAATATGTGTAATCGTTATTGCCAGATATTTCATCTGGATGTACTTTTGTAAGTAATATATATTATCTAGTTTCTTCTCAAAAAAAAAAAAAGAAAGAAAGGCAGTCCTATCGAACAAATTCCTAGTCCAATCAATTGCGACACCTCACCAATCTCCCCTACTACCAAATTCCTAGAGAATTGAAAATTTCATGGGGGCCTACATGACTAATAAGTGTGCATTCGAAATGAAGGCACTAACAAGTTAGGGATGTATTGAAGACAGTCGATATAGTCAAGGAAACATGAATATCAAGGTGGAAATCCCAATCCAGATAAACTCCCAAAATCTCAATGTGCCACAATCTCAAACTTCGAGAGAAAACTGAGAAGAGAACCCTAGAAATTCATGAAGCAATAAACTTCCTAGGACTCATGTGTGGACTTCTCGTATCCAAAGCAACAACCAATCAAAGTTTGAGATGCCATAGCAATTAAGAATCACCCAAGTGCAAAGAGTGCTATGCTGATTGTCAAGGTATCATAACCATGTTGCTCCATCGCATTGTTTCATCTTGTAATATTACCAATGTCAAGATCCCTTCGATCTACTGGTCTGTCAACACCGTCCCAAGTACCCAATGAATCCACTCCTTGCCAAAAGAAATTTTTATGTTACATTCAGTTCGCAATTTGAAAAAAAAAAAAAAAAAAAGAGTACGGTCCAAAAGTAGACACTTAGACAAAAAGATTTTCTCTTGTTAGTTTTCTGAAAACAATCTGCTTTCTTAACACAAAATGACATCCTGGTTTCGACATTTCAGAATCTTCAAAACCAAACAAGTTGATGTTTTTCAATTTTTTTTAAAAGAAAAATTATATCTGAATCACGAAATAAACAAGGTCTCCATCTTCTAGTCACCTTTTTTGCCACAAAAGCTAGAATGTTAAATAATGATAGGAAGCAAGATGGGATAGCCATGAGCACAAAAGGAATTAATGCTAATCTACCATGTTTTGAACAAAAGCATATTTTCCACCTTTCCAATCTCTTAGATACTTGATTAATCATCGGATCCCAAAAGTGCGCATAAATCAGGTTACCACCATGGAAATCCTAAATAGGACAAGACCAAGCCAGTCTCCAAGAATACAACCCAATTTGTTTTCAATTCTCACGAGGGTGCCATACTCCACATTTATTCCGGCCAAAACAATTTTTCCAGATACGACTTCAATCTTTATACGACATGAGAAGCACTTTAGCATTTGCATCATCTTGATCACATTACCTTCTATCACATCCAAACAAAAAAAAAGGACAGCATTATCAGCATAACAAAATTAAGTTACCTCAAACTTTTTGGCACCGACTTTGAAATCTTTAACCAACAAACTAGGGTTGCACAACCTTCCTATCTTCTTACGTCATAGCGAGAATATTGAATAGAAAAGGAGATATGGGAATCTCCTTGTCTTTAATCTCCTTCAGCCCTGAATTTTTCTTTAGGTCAACTATTGATCATAATTGAACACATAATTAACCCAAGGGAACAATTCATCCACATTCTCCATCTACTTCCCAACTCTTACTTCCTCATGACAAAATTTAAAAAGTCCTCGTCTACTTTATCACATGCCTTTACAAAACCCAATTTGAAGACGGACCCTTGCTTATTCCGAAGTCAGTAACCTTCCTCCACTTTAGTGGCCAATAATATTGCATCTAAAATATGGCAGTTCTATATGAAGACAATTCTAAATGAAGACCAATTTTCTTTCATCAATGCTTATGTATAAACTTCTTGTCACTCTTGAAGATAACAGTTTTGCAAAAATCAACCTTTTAATAAAGCAAATAGAGAAGATATTCTAGTATTTGACAAGAACCAACTTTCTTTAGAATCAAACAAGTGTAGCTCTCATTTTGTACTACTATTAACAATTTGATTCTCAAAAAAAAAAAATTCTTTGACTCCCTTCATCAGATCTTGTTTCATGACTTCCCATGAGTTCTGGTAAAACAATATTGTAAAACCATTTAGGGCAAAAGTCTCATTCCCATCTCACTCAAACACAGCATGCTTCAACTCATATTCCGAGAAAGGCCTTTCCAGCAAAGCTTCATCATTTCAAGAAATAGGATCCAATTTAAACCTTCTAAACCCAGCTTTGATTCTCCAATGAAGAGTAGAGGTTCTTAAAGTACCCACAATTCCACTTGACCATTTTGATCAATAATGTAATCATCCTTTCTTTCGATCCCATTTATATAGCATATTGTGGTGTTTTTCTATTGATGAACAACCCATGGAAGAGAGAGGCCTGCGATGTCTAAGTTGGACAGATTCCTACATAACAAAGAATGGGGAAACAAATTGAATGTCAAAAAGTTTGGGGATTACAGAGAATCACTTCAGATCATTGGCCAATCCTGCTAGACACAGAAAAAGTCAAGTGGGGTCCAACGCCTTTCAGATTTAATAATGAATGGCTAAATCACCCAAGCTTTCTAGATTTGGTCAAATCTGAATGGGAATCTGATCCAAGCAGAGGCTGGGAAGCATATAAGTTTATGACAAAACTCCAAAATCTCAAGCAAAAAATCAAGGAATGGAGCAAAGGAAGAATGCCAGTTGAAGAGGCTAGACAAATAGAGCTTAATAAAACCATCAGCAGGATCGATAGTAGATTGGAAGGGGGGGAGGATGAAGACTTATCAGACCTTTTGAATGAAAGGAAGAAGGTGACCGAGGAGATTCAAATCTTAGAATGCAGAGCTCAAAGAAGGCTTAGACAGCGAGCCAAGTTAAAATGGGCCAAAGAAGGAGATGTAAACTCCAGATTTTTCCATCGGATCTTATCCCTAAGGAAATGTAGGAGC
>JAJIYU010006535.1:0-20447 GCA_030144865.1 Tinospora cordifolia
TGGTTTGTCTGAGAGTCTCCTTCATCTTCTATTTTATTCATAAAAGACTTGACCGTGAATCTGTTATCCTTCTCCCCTTGCCATATGGGTTGATCTTCTTCATTTGATTCATTTAGCTGGAAGTTGCTGAGAGTATCCAGTAATTCTCCTAACTCCTCCATATGACTATCTTCCACACTGCTGCGCAAGTGTAAGTTCCGTCCCCAATGAACTCTTTCCCCATCCATTGTTCAGCTTCTGAAATTTGCTATTGTTGCATTTTGTTTAGTGCGTTTCCTGAATACAAGAGGAAATCTAGCTTTTAATTTGCCTTGTCCACACCATTGATCTTCCCAGAAATCCACTTTATCGCCTTTTCCAATTTTCCATAATATGAACTTCCTTATCTGATTGTGAATATTGTAGATTCCTTTTCATGGAGCTCTATGGCTACTTTTCTTCCTTAGCCCAGCCTCTTTACCTTGATTTCTGGTCCCATGAATACTTTTGATAATTCTGGCCCATCGAGCTTCTAGCTGTTGTAACATTCGCCATATCCATTTTCCTCTTAGAGCGGTGTTCCGCTTCATTAAACCACCTATACCTAGCCCCCATTTGGTAACGACACGACAAACTTGATCCCATTTTATCGGATTATGTCCACGGATCTCATCTGTATGATGCCACAGAAAGTTCCTGATGTGTCGTTCAATTGTTGCCGCCACCTTCCTCGGCATTTTGAATACGGACATAAAGTATGTTGGCAGGGCTTCCAATACTAATCTAATCAGCATTAATCTTCCTCCTCTTGATAGGAAACTCTTCTTCCATCCTGCTATTCTCCCCTTTATGGTTTGAACCATTGGATCCCAAAATCTTGTTCTGTTTGGGTTTCCTCCTAGAGGCACGCCAAGATACTGCATTGGCCATTTCCCCACAGAAAGTTTAAAATTCGTGGCTAAACTTGTAACTGTCTCTTCTTCCATATTAATGCCTAATAATTGGCTCTTTTTCCTATTAATCTCCAGGCCTGATAGGAAACAGAAAGTGTTGAGAATCTCCATGATTTTGTTGATTTTTGTTTCTTTATTCTGCATAAATACCAATCAGTCATCAGCAAATAGAATATGGTGTAATCTGATTTTTTCTTTACCTACCAGCATTCCTTCCAATTTTCCTTCATGGGCAGCTTTCTCCATGATCCTTGAAAAGGCATCAGCCACTATAGTATAAAGAAACGGGGATAGAGGATCTCCTTGGCGTAATCCGCGATGACCATCAAATTTCCTAGTTGGTCTTCCATTGATGAAGGTGGAATAGTTAACTGTGCAGGCAGGCTTTAATCCAGTTTCTCCATTTGTCTCCAAAACCTTTTTGCTTCATTACAAAGTCCAAGAAACTCCACCGAATAGAGTCGTAAGCTTTAGAGAAGTCAACTTTCAGCACCAACCCTTCCTTCCCGTTAACTTTGGAATCTTCAATAGCCTCGTTTGCGATTAGGATTGCATCTACTATTTGCCTATCTTTTACAAAAGCCATTTGGTTCTCGTTGATTGTTTTGGGTAGAACATTTCTTAACCTGTTACTCAGCGTCTTGGCCACAATCTTGTAGATGCTTGTTGTGAGGCTAATAGGCCTGAAATCCTCCACTTTCTTGGCATTCTGCTTCTTTGGAATCATGCAAATGTACGTTTCATTCACCTTTCTGTCGACAACAACGTCCTTGTGGAATTCCTTTAGGGCTACTATTATATCGTCTTTAACCACCTCCCACGCTTGTTGGAAGAATGCCATGGTGTATCCATCCAGACCTGGCGCCTTGTTCCCATCACAACTAAAAATTGCCTCCCTAATTTCATCTTCTTCAAATTCCCGTTCCAACCACCGATTATCACTTTCTGATATATTGTTCCATTCCACACCTTGAATTCCCCATTTCGTGGATGATTTTTCTTTAAATATGTCCGTAAAGTAGTTTATGATGATTTGTTGGATATCTTTATCCTCTTCCCAAATCCTCCCATTTTTGTCCTCGATCTTTGTTATCATATTCTTTGCTCTCCGCATGGACATGACTCTGTGGAAGTATCTGGAATTTGCATCCCCTTCTTTTGCCCACTTTACCAAATCTCCATCTCAGATTTTGGCTCAACTTTGGCGCTGATACCATCGATTGAAACTACAGACAGCTTCTACATGCAATGCTAACAATTGAAACTAGGTTCAAAGGTTCTTCTTCCTCTTCTTTCATGACTGATCAGAGCATTCACTTCTTTCTTGGTTGATATTGTTTGGTATTAGGTGTTACTTTGAAAGTGGAATAGGATGAATTTAGAAAACAAAAGGTTTTCATGGGTTAGGAAAAAAAAAAACAAAAGACCAATCAACTCCCAATCAAGTTGCAACAAGAGAAATTTCACTTTGTAGATTTACTTTTTTGCTAGAATAGTGTGTTTTCTAACTTTTGCCCTATTTTTTGTGTATTTTCGTATCACATGTTTTTTGAAACTTTTTAAAAGATTATTTTGTTCTTTTATGGGCTTTGTTCTTGGTTCATTTTGGACAATAGATATGTTCTATCTAATGCAATTCATTTTATTGTTTGATTTAAGTGTTGCTTTGTTGGACGCGTGAGGAAATGATTTCTGTTAGTTCTTGCTTTGTTCTTCTATCAAGTGTATAGTGTTTTGTTGTGACACCCTGATTTTTTTCTGACAATTTTCTTTTAAAATAAATTTATAAAACGACGAGCAAGGGAAGGCAGTAACTCCCTTAATGAGGAGTTACTGCCTGACCGATCTGACCGGGAAGAGGGTATGAATATAATATAAATTAATAATGACAAAAATTCAAACATTTTTTTTTTTTTCAAAAGCTCAAGGAAAAACTTTCCTCTTTCAAAATCATTTTGGGGTGTTACACTATTCTTTTCCTTCTATAAGTCAAATATCTTGTTTTTTTTAATCACCATGAATGCCCATGAACCATAGCAGTAAACTATCAAACATTCATTTCCTCAAAGTATAAAGCAAATAAATGATCCAAAGCTTTATAAGTAATCTAATTCTCAAGGTCAATCCTATGTCAATGAGTAACCGAAGTTTCAACAAAGATCAAGTCTGTGCTCATAAGGCCCATCGATGGTAAAGTCTCAAAGAAACCTTGTTCCAAAAATATCCTCACATATCAATAAACAAAGCAATTTATCATCCAAGTTAAAATTCTTTAATACTTTAGAAAAAAAAAGTGAAGGGATGAGCTCAAAGAGCCCAGTGGATCCTCATAGTTTTATATAATGCATAAATAACTACAAAGTAACAAACATGCAAACACTTTTCAAACACTAGGCATTTCAAGCAATATATTTGGTGTGAGTTAGAATTCTCATTGGTAGGGAAAGTATCCTAAGTTGACCCTTTAAATCTCGCACATCACATATAATTATCTCAATTGGTCAAACACAACTCACTCAATTCGCATAAAATAAAAGTTGTGTTACAACTATTCTTTAGAGGGTACAATTAGTAGCTCAATCTATGTGTTGAAGCACATCATCTAGGGTCCACCGATGATGTCCTTAGCTAGACCATCACCCCATAGAAGTGTGTTTTTATCTTGTTAGCTTGATCTTAGTGAATTATAAATGCATATCAGTCAATAAACCACTCATATATCAACTTATTATTGATGTCATTGCATGTATAATTACATCTCAACATCAATTTTGCAAGTTATATTCCAAGTTTTACAATTTCACACAAATGTGGAAATCATCATATGTGCAAAACATAAAAGATTAACAAACAACAAAGTTGCACATCCACAGCCAATATTCACATAAACATGGTTCTATATTGCAACAGACATATAACCTATCATGTTTGCTATTTCATTCTCATTAAATGTAAGGCATAAAACAAGTTATCATCCCCACCTCTATTGCTTTACCCAAAATTTTATTTTTGGAGATTCAGCTCTAATCAACTTTTTTTCGTTGTATCCTTCCATCAATCTAGCTCAAAAGTGTTTACATAGTTGAAAACCTTCATTTCTTAGGGTTTGTTAGGAGAGAGATTGTTGTAAAAGTTTGTCGCAAAATATAATATAAAAATATCCAAAAAACTATTTAACTTGAGGAGACTACCTTCTAGAGTGCTGGAACAATTTTGAGTATTGTTCTTACGAATAACTAAACCTTTTACATCACAAATTCTCCAAATCTCATTAGAATTAGTCATCAAAATAAAGTTCTTTGTAGGCTCACTCGAGGGACATCCTAGGTTAGTATTTGTGGCTTTGGGCAAAAAAAAAAAAAAAAAAAAAAGGAAAAAGTAGTTGAGAAAGCAGATTGCTATGTGTTGAAGGAGAAGCTAATGATGAGATTTCTTTAAGAGAGGGTTGAAGAAGGCTAGGGTGAAGGAAGTTGTGCAGAGAATGGAGAGTGGCTGGAGTTTACTTGCAAGTTTATATTGAACTTATAGTTGAGATGGAGCATTAACTACGAGAAATCCATTAATTATTAACTATGTGCTGCACGTTTTTAGATCAAATGATATCTCACTGATATTAAATATTTAGAATTATATATATACATATGTATATATTTTTATTTTTGTTATTATTTTTATTATCTTCCAATATTATCTTATTTGTAGACAATCTTGTAAAAATTATAAGTCCAATTGAAATCTAAATTATTTATAATGTTTGATATCAATCTTCTAAGACTTAAAAATTTGATTGAAACCTAGAATATTAATCATGTTAAATAAGATGTTAAAAATTTCAAACATAATTGGGATCTAAGGTAATAATGATGTGGGATGTATTATTCACATCTTATTTGAAAATTATAATTTTATTGAAGTACTATTACTACAAATAACTGCCTTTGTTGTATTTCCAACATTTTATTTTTTTTCAATTTTTATTTTTTATTTTTTGTTCTTTTTATTCTTTATTTTTTATATTTATTTATTTATTATTCTTCTTTAAATGTTTTTTCCTTTCTTCTCCTTTTTTCTCTCTTTTTCTTTCTTTTTATTTTCTTTATTTTTTCTTGTTTTATTTCTTTCTCTTCTGCTTCTTTTTTTCTTACTATTTCTTTGTTCTTCATTTTTTTTCTTTTTATTTATTAATTTGTTCCTTCTTTTTATCTTTTATCCTTTTTCTTTTATATTTTTTTGTTCTTCCTTTTATATATCTTTTTTTTTCTTTTATTTTTTCATTTTTTCCTTTTTTATTTTTATTTCATTATTTTGTTTTTGTTTTTTCTTTGAATCTTTTTGTTTTCTATTTTTTATTTAATTTTTCCTCTCATTTTTTTGTTCTTAATTTTTGCTCTTTTGATTTACTTATTTATTTTTGGCTTCTTTCATTTTAATTGATCTTTTCCTTTTTCTTCTTATTTTTTTTCTCTTTTCTGTTTATTTATTTTTTTCCTATTTTATTTATTTCATTTTTCTCCTTTTTCTTTTTTTTTCTTCTTTTCTCTTCTTTTTTCGTTATTTTGTTTTTTTTTGTTTTTTTTCTTTTTGAATTATATATTCCTTTTTTATTGTTTTTCATTTTATATATTTATTTTTCTATTTTTTTGGCTTCTTTATTTTTTCTTGGAGCATTATTAGTTCTTGAAATCTGTTATGCACAGATTAGTATTATTTCTTGTCAGTAGTAATTAATTGTTTTATTTACTATTGTATAATTTATTTTATTTTGTATTATAATTATTGACATTTTATTATATTTCTTTATTGGTACCTTATCACTATTATTATTATTATTATTATTATTATTATTATTATCATCATCATCATCATCATCATCATCATCATATTCAATAATTTTATTTACTAAATTTATTCCTAATTTTTTTTTCAAAGTATTACATTTGTGCTATTGAGTTCCTCATTTTGCTTTGAAACACATGAAAAACTAGATCTATTATATACTCCCAAACATGGTCTAAAAATTCTATGAATAGCTAAATTAATTCAGTAATTTGGGCAATCAAAGTAAAGTTCACATATAATTGTAAAATTACAAAACTTTGTGAAAATATTTTTAAAAAAAAAAGTGAAGCTCACCCAAAATCGAAACTTTAATGATTTTTCCATAAAAATGCAAAAAAAAAAAAAGAAAAAGTGTAAAAAGAGACATTCTTTTTTTAATTGAAGAATAATCGTAGAGATTATAAGAAAAAAATCTCTCCATAAATGAAGAAGATTGAAGGCAAATTGTGTGCACATGACAAGTGGCAATTCAAGATAATGAAGAACAACCTATAGCTTGAAGGAGAGACAGTAGCGAGAAGAACGAGAAAATAAGAATAAGCCGAGAGCTTGAGAAGGGAGGTGTTGAGAGAATAAAGAGAAAAGAGAGACACCCGTTGTAGTTGGTAGAGAAGATCGAAGTTGTTTGTACTTGCAATGACTAGCAAGTTAGCGACTAGTTGAGCTATGATTTGTTTGTGTGGCCATTAGGTTTGACTCTATGTTTCATGTTCTTTCTTCTTCTTTTTTTTTTTAATAATATTTGTAAGTTAACTTGTGCGATGTGCATCAAACATTTTTAATATAAAAATACATATTCAAAACCATTTTATCTATATATATTTTTTGTAAAATATATCCATTTATTTTTGTTTTTATCATTTTTATTAGATTTTATTCATATTTTAGTATTTACATAGAATTTTTTTGAACTTCTCTAAGTTGGCAAATTTTTTAAAAAATTCTTTCAAATTTCTCAAACTCTTAGAATTAATTTTGATTTTTGAAGGTCGATGTTTTGAGTGAAGTCAAATTCTTGTACCTTGCTCCCAATAACGCGCGACTTAAAATTAACAAAAAAATCTTTGATAATTCCAACCACCCAATAGACCTGAACCATCGCAAAATACGATTGGGTGAACATCACATTTCAAGTGTCGTTGGGTGGCATTGGGTTGGTCACAACACTACCTGATAGTCCCAAGGTAGGTTGGGTAGGGGGCTAAATCGACCAAAACCCGACTTGTGCATAGCCCTAATCAAAAGCACACATCAGCTCTTACCATGCATGTTCAAGGACCCGAAATCTCAAAATTTTAAGGAATCAGACTACCACTACTTATCGATTTGCTAACCCAAGACTTATTTAAATAATCA
The DNA here is from genome assembly GCA_030144865.1 of Tinospora cordifolia. Lineage (NCBI taxonomy): Eukaryota > Viridiplantae > Streptophyta > Magnoliopsida > Ranunculales > Menispermaceae > Tinospora > Tinospora cordifolia. The sequence goes on from JAJIYU010006535.1 coordinate 7,128, forward strand.
ATATCAAGAGATTTAAAGAAAAAACAAGCAATTGCAATGGAAAAAATCAAATAAAATAAATGTAATATAATCAATGGAGAGCTAATGAGACAATTAATTTCATTAAATTCTCAACTCTGTCAATCCAACTAATTATTATCAATTCAATATATATATATATATATATATATATTGTTTATGAAATGAGAATCCTATTGGCTCAAAACCCTATTTCAAGTGTCACACTAAAACTTATTTCAAATATGTTAAGTTCAATTATTCTTCCTAAATGGTTTCAAAGGGCATCACCTCTTGATTCTATGTTTTCTTAGGTCTTGACTCTATGTTTTCAGATTCAAAATTCCCTATTTTGGTTGTCATATTCTTGATCTGAATTTCGAGATTGATAGCGTTGACTAGAAAACCACGAAAAAACATTTAGAAGTTTAATCAACAATACAAAATATTTGAAACCAAAGCATAGTATTTAAGTACATCAACATCTAAATTAATATTCTAGTTCATGGTTTGGAATGAAAACATGAAGAACATATTTAAAAGGGCAAGAACCAGATTAAAATGAGCAAACTAAAGAGATTCAAGTTAGAATCAGCACGTTTCTCAAACTTTACATCTTCTTTGCTTTTTCAAAGTTTATTTTGCCAATTTCTACACCAAAACCTAGCTCAAGACAAGAGTACAATGTGCTAGCCCCCTCAAGCCCTAACCTTAAATTGAGTTGTCATGCAAAATATATAAAACTACATAAGAGCCTGAAAATCATACTTTAAATAAAGTCCATATATTAATATTCCATAGTGCCCATGAATTAATTCAAATGAACTAGGACTTGGCCAAAATAATTTCCAGTATGATCAATTTGTGCATGCTTTATTGTCCTTGTGTCTCATACTTGATTTATTTCTTCAAACCATGACTATTTTATTTTTATTCCTGCAAAAACAAAATTAAAACTTTAATTAGAAAACAATGTCATGCTAATACTTAATTTAAGTAAAATTAATAAAAATAAAATCCAAATTCCTAATTTAGATTAAAGTAACACTTTGTTAACTAATATAGAGATTGATGAGCCTAGAGAAGTGTCTTTATTATCTTGCCTATGCCTATTGGCTTACCTATCAAGCTTGTATCAAAAAGATTCGCCCTCGAATTTTCACTACTTTGTCGCATGAAGCTTGATGAGTACGACACACTTCTGAAAGTCCATATCAACTATATTATATTAATAAGTTGGACAACTGGTGTGCTTATTGTATGTATATACTTTTAATCTTGTATACTTGTATGATTTTGTTGCCCTAGAACCTCATTTCAATTCTCCTTATAGTAACAGAGTTAGAACTAGAAATTTGAGCATGAACCTGATTTTTGTTGTGGAATATATATGCAAATTCTTTATTCACCTCTTTTCTTGAATAATATAGAGATTGATGAGCCTAGAGAAGTGTCTTTATTATCTTGCCTATGCCTATTGGCTTACCTATCATGCTTGTATCAATTTGTTTGGCATTGCTTTTACGTATTGCCTATAATTTTTATAGAGGTGCTTATGAAAGAAAAAAAAAAAGGTACTTACTGGGAGTTGTTGATAATCTATTTGGTAAGTTCATTTAAAAAGTGATCTTGTTTTGTGTCCATTTAAAATCCAAAGTATATTATTGGGTTAAAAGACTAAAATGCAAAAGTAGAATGAAGAAGCTACCGTGGAACAACTTCTCCAAAATCAATATTATGATAGGCTTACAATTGTTGGTTAGCTAGTAAGAGCAAACAAGTGGGCCAAACTGAGCTGTTGTTTATAGAAAGTGAAAAGACATGCTCTTGTTGCAATACCAAACAAGCCCAATATCAATTCATATCACAATCTGTTAGTCTTTTTTTTTTTTCTTTTGGATTTGCATTTTGATGCTTCTAGCTAATGAACAAATTGAAGAGATGCGCTTGTAGGATTTTGCTCACTATGAAGGTAAATTGATTGGTTTTTTTTTTCCCCCAACTAGTTAATGTTCTTGGCTGCTTGCGTCCCTTGTCCTAATGCGGTAGTAAGGCTGCCAGTATTGGACCATTTATTTTCAATTTGTTGCATACAGTGAGGTTGGATTTTGGGGAAACTTGAAGATTTTTTTAAATCAGTGTGTACCAATGGTAGGCTAATAGATAATTAAGCATCTGAGCGTATAAAGAATTTAAAGAACTTGTGAGCTTCTCCTAGATACACACGCTTGTAAAATCTCTTCATGAATAACGTTGTTCCCTTTAAACGCATTCATTGTCTAACTCTTTAGATAATTCAGCGCGATCCTAATGTCAACACTTGGATGCTTGAGTCTTAAGTACTTCCATGGTATGAAAATTAGCTGAATTAATTGGGTAATTTGAACAATCGAAGCTTGCCTGTAATTGTAAAAATACAAAATTTCATTGAAATCTTTGAAGATTTCAGCGAAGTTCACCTAAAATCGAAGTTTCGACGATGTTTGCATAAAAAAAAACTTCATAAAATTCGTACAAAAGCATTTTTTATAAAAAAAAAAAAAAACCTATGTGTTGCACAGAGATTTTTCTGTATAATCATATAGATTATCATAAAAAAATCTCTTTCTATAAATGAAAAAGATTAAATGCAAAATATGTGCACTTGGCAGGTGGCCATCCAAAAGAAATAAGAATTAGTTGTAGGCTGGAGAAGAGACAATAGAGATAATAAAGAGAAAAGAAAAATAAGCTGAGAGCCTAAAAGGAAAGACGTTGAGAGAAAAACGAGAAACAAGAACCATCTATTGTAATTGACAGATCGAATGTACTTGCGCTTGTAGCAATTAGCGAATCAACTATCAAGTAAAATAGGGTTTATGTCCGCAAGACCATCAGGATTTGGCGATAAGCTTCTCTTTTTTTTAATTTTCTTATAATAGTTTTAAGTTAACACATGCAATATGCATTAAACATTGTTAATGTTAAAATACTCATTCAAAACCATTATGTGTATAATGTTACAAGTAAAATTTATTTATTTATGTTTGTTTTTATCATTTTTGATAGAAATTATACATATTTTAGCATTTACGTAATATATTTTGAATTTTTCTAAGTTGACAAATTTTTACAAAAATTCTTTTGAATTTTTCGAACTCTTCGAATTAATTCTAATTTTCAAAATTCAAAGTTTAGAGCGAAGTCGAATTTTTGTTCCTTGAGTACTTCTAAAATTAGTTACATTCTAACAACTGGAATATGATAACCAAAATAGCTAGTACATACACAACTTAAGTGTTATATTTGGATGAACAACAATCTTCTATTGCATCTCAGGCATAACCTGATTAGATTAATTTCTAATACTAGTAAACTTCTAACCATATTGTAATCAAATGTTGATATGGAAATAAGTCAACAATCATAGATATATTTTGAGCACCGAGAAATTAGATTGCAGAGATTTTACTGTTTTTCTTTTGTTGCTTTTTTCATATCAAATTAAAATTTATGCTGCTGAATGAATTTTTTAATTATCCCGTTTACAGATGTTGGGGGTTTACTATAGTTATGAGAAAATTAACTTCTGATGTTGGGGTTTTACTATATTTATGAGAAAATTAACTTCTATCTCCAATTTAACTTGTGCAGATTTTACAAGGTAGCAGTTAATGATTCTGTGCTCTGGTTTCAGGTTGGCTCCACCAGGTTACATTTTTTTTCTTTGATTATTTAGAGTTTTTTTTATTTTTTATATATTTTTTATTTTTTATCTCACCAATGATTGCATTGCACCTGTTAAATAGTCTGCTTGTGGGCCCCATATAACTTTCATTTTATTTTATTTTATTTTATTTTTCATCTTTTAAATCTTTGGTTGAAAATGTTACTGCAGTTGTTGTCACTGCACAATAGTGGGCAGTGATTTTATTTTATCAATGACATTGATTATGAATACACAACCTCTTTTTTTTTTTTTTTTTTTTTAATTTGTTTAGAAGTACTGAGCAATATTATTGTTGTCAAGGTGTCCATGCAATGTCCAAGTGATTTGTGTTACTTTGGCATGTTGGTACCTAAGCAACCAAAGTAACAAATATAGTGTTTATGTACTTTATCATTATTGTTATTATTCATTTCAAACAACTCAGTATGTGTATTAAAGAAGGTATTTTAAAGTCCGAGGAATGGTGTTTATAAAATCATGACCTTTAATAAGGATGCTGTATTAAGAGATATCTAATAATTTTTTAGGTTGGAAAATATAGCAAATTAAAGAAAATATATTTATCTCGAAAATTATACACACTTATAGTTTTGATATATGCATGTACAATTAAAAAGAATTAAACAATGGAGAAATTTAATAATTTTTTACCTCTTTAAAATGTTTTTGAAAATTATTTTGAAGTGCTTAAATTTTTAAAGAGTATTCAAAAAAGAAAAACCCAAACTGATTGCCTAGGTAACTAAATGGACAGTTTATCTCTACTGCGGTTCTACCTGGTAGTTTTGGTAAGGTTACAATAATTATGATGAACAAGAGGGAGACAAGTTGCATCGTTGAGGTGGTTTGATGGTTCCAACGCTACTAAGTTTCCGATTTCAATTGTAAGAACAAGTAGGCTTAGCAATAACAAGTTGTATATATATATTTATGCAAGCTGAAGCCTGATGTCATTGTAAGGCCTTGGATAGCTTGCTCAAACTTGTGGGTTGCTGGTTGCCATATATATATATATATATTTTGCATGAAAAATGTTCTCTCCTATTATACACTGAGTGGCTTTTAGCTCTTTTTCTTATTGATGATCTGCTATTTGGATTGTCTGGATCAGATCTGTGATGGAATGATATTCAACCATGATCCTCCCAGATGTTTTGACTGCCGGGTAATTTTGGGCTAATCATAGTTTTTGCCATTTCATTTTTTGTTTCAAAATTGTTATAGTAATAATGCTATTCTTGTTTGACTGCTTTCATAGTTTAGTTCATGTGCAATTTGGTTGTTGCATTGTTATTATTCTGTATTAATGAATTTGTTTCTGCATTCTGCTCCATGCTGTTGACGGCTAGAAAACTATGTTAACTAGGCCGAGGTAGGGATGCCGTATGAGGGTACATGTCTAGAGTTCAAGTTGTTTATTTTCAAGTTCTAGGATATGGTAATACATCTATATTATTTGCTATTCTATCCTTTTTATCTCCTTTTCACTCATTTATCCCCACTGCAATTGAGAATAGAACTGACCAATCCTACACTATTCCTAAACAACTTGTGGCCAGGCCTTCTTTTCACACTATTTTGGATTTCTTCCTTTTTTTTCTTTTGACCTTTAGCTCCTTTGAACTTTATTTACTGGGTTACCAGCATGCATTTTACTAGAGGATTCTATTGTGTCAATCCACCCCATATTATCTGTTTCATTCTCTCATCTCATGTAAGTGAATTTCACCTATAATTATTGTCTTCTTTCATTTCTTTTCTTTTCATTAGGTAATCTACATGGTAGTACTTTAAAATCTTAAGTGTCGAACACATATCTCATACCCATGTCATATATTAAAATGTAGACATGGGCACGTCGAGTTCAAGAGTCAAAGATAGCATAACTAGAAAGATCAAAGAGCTAGTAATGACCAAGTAGATGTTGGAGAAATTATGAGTGACAAGAATTTGCCTGAGTACAAGGGAACATTTTTCACAAGTATAATGTTGGAACTTGTCTAGGAGGTTCAATGATTGATACTTGATTTATTTGGCAAAAGCTAGGATTTTAAAGTAATTAAGGAGTTAGATGTTGATTGGTTAATCGATCTTAGAAGGTTTCTTTTTTTTGAAAAAAATATAATTTCTTGATGCCAGTATTAGGGTTGTAGGTTAAACAGCTGGAAGAAGCATTTGTTTACTTCTTTTAACGAAAATATTTGGATAAAGAATCATCTTAATTTCTGTGGTACTTGCAGCACATTTTTTTTTTATTTACACCTTCCTAAATCTTGTCAAATGGATTAATTTTTTTTTAGATTCCACATAATTATCAGGTGTCCTGCATCTGAATTCATATGTGTCAGTTTATCCTGTAACATATTTTTGTGCTGATATATCTTGTTTATTGATAATGTAGGATTGTGGCGGTCAGTTACATTGTGGCACAACTTGCAGTGCACTCGTTTCCAATTACTTCGAAGGTAGAATCCTTTTGGGGGGTCTATTCTTGTTTAAACAACATTAGGCATTTTTTAATGCCATAGAACCAACATTTGCAGTTCTCTCAAACAGTTTGAGCATCTCTTTAATGGGCTATATCTACATCCCATCTAGATCCTTATAGGGGACCAAACACTTAGGTCAATAAGATTTCCATGCTCATCTTATGCACAGATTGTGATGCTAGCACATGTCATAATTTGAGAGCAGCCGTAATGCTTAGGAGGAGTATTCATTTGATGCCTCCATATCAAACTTTTACTATGTCCAATGTGGGTACTTTCCTTGTTTCGAAATCATGCAATTTTATGCACCAATGACAATATACCCAGGTCATTAGTGCCATAACCTGAAAAAGAAGGTTGATGTATCTTTATCTTCCCAGAGATGCTTAGAAAAAGTTTGGAGTACATCTACTGTCATAAACCACCTGAACCTGAAGTAATCACTTAGCGCAAATAAGGATAACTGAACAATCAAGATAAGGTTTAGATGTTGGTTTTGCTGGTTGCTGCTTTAGCAGATTTGTCAAAGTATTTGAAATATAGATTTTCCCCTTGACTTCTTTTACTTATTTCAATGGAGATAATTTTTGCAAAAATTCATCATTAGGGAATGTTCAGATTTTTTTTTTTTTTGTTTTTGTGGAAACCAATTGATGTTCCTTCATTATATTTCAAAATGAGCATGAGTATACATTCAGAATCTGAACACTATAAATTTAATGGCCAAACTGGGCCCTAGTACTAAGATCATCAGTTCACTATTATCATATATTTATGCTGTCCCTTAAAAAAACAAAAAAACAAAAAGTGGATGTCCTTTGCACTGCTCACTAGCAACAGTTCTTTCTCCTTTCCTGTGTTTCTTGCTTCTGTGCAATTATAATATCTGGGGGTTAGTAGAATAGCCTTTGGATAGGAAATCAACAAGTAACAAGAAGGAAGTCAGAATACCTCTCGTTGATTTTTTAATCTTTTTAATGTAAATTAAGTAAACCTTTAAATATATTCTTTTTTGGTAATTTAAACCATGAAATCTGCTTTTTTGATTGAAAACCCTTGAGGTCATCTTAGATGGAATGAATGTGCACACGTTTAGGAAAGTATTCTAACTCTGCATTTTTCCTTGGGCTTAGCATTTTTGTTTTTCCTTTGTACCATTTTCCATCTAGAATAGTTAGATATAAAGGCTTATTCCAGGAGTTATTATTGTCTGCTAGCTGCCTGTTGACTAAACTTTTGAGGATATTTTGCTGAAAGTTTTAGCCGGATGGTTTGGTTTTACAGGTTATTATGTCTGTGAAACTATTGGGAGAGCATCGAGCACAAAAATAAATCTAATTGGTATGTTTTCACACCCAAAACATTTATATTCTTCATAGCTTTTTGCTGAAGCGTGCATGATCTGTTGCCATTCTTCTACAGCATATTTTCTGCATTTGTATTGCTGTACCTCAGAAATGTTGAATTGCATTTCAGCTTCGCTTCTGATGTTCTCAACAAGATGTCAACTTGTTTATTGCATTAAAACTTTTGTTTACGTCTTACTTTTTAATCCTCTTTTTAAATGCACTTCATTATTCAGTTTAATCTTTGTATAATTGGCATTTGTTGCATATATCCATTGCAATTTAGCAGATACGTTTTTAATTGATAATTATTGGAAGAATTGTTTATTTCCTTCTTCATCAGATGAAAAAAACCCTGGCACGGGTATCATTGTCAAGATGTCAAATAATGGTCCCCAGGTTAACTGTTCACTGTCTGTGTCTGTATTTTGTGATTCAGATGGACTTCAAGTGAGTGCTGTTCCTTATACTTCAACAATATCCCTCAGTGTGTTATGTTAATTTCTAACTTGATGACTGAATTTCTCCCCATTTTTATTTTTGGCAGGGACCAAACTCATTTGAAAAGATTGGGGCTTGTGATTATGTGAGTGTCTGTAATACTTCTCTTTTTGTCTGTTTGCTGTTTTAATATTGTTTTTCCATCTCTTAGTTTGCTATTACAGATTTGAAAATCTTTTAAAGATGCATCTGTTTTTCATTTGAGAAGGAAATGTGCATCTTCACCACTATATCAGTATGACAAATTGACTTTCAGTGTTGTACATTTGGATGACAAGTTTATTCAAGAAGTAACTCATTATACTACTGTAACCCATGGCCCTCTTGTTGTAATTAACATGTTGAAGCATTTTGTGTTCATTCAAAGATGCGTGCGTTTGTGGTCTTGGGTAAACCACAGGCATATACTTTGTAGTCAATAATATCAAAACCAAGATACAACATTCCTGAATTGTTTGGAAATTCAAATTATTTATCCAGTTGATTAGCAATTTCTCCTAAATCTTTCACAGAGTACATCACTAAAGCATCCCTCTGGTTGTGCCGAAATAATATCAGCCCATAGCAGGGGGTGGGGATGGTTTGCTACTCTTCTAACCATGTAAGAATCCAACTTTTTGTTCCATGTTTCATGAGCATTATGTATACAAGGTTTTCTGATTCTGGTTTTCCATCTTTCAGAATTTTGTGTCTCCTTGGAGCATACCTGCTAGCTGGTATTGTTTATCGTTTTTTCTTCCTTGGAGTACGTGGCGTGGAAGTATGTTTTCTTCTTCAACCTGATTTCTGACAACCTGTTTATCTAATTTCCCTTGCATTCATTTATATTTTAGCTATATCTCTTTTCTCTTGGTTGTTTTGTTCAGTTATGTTCCTATTCTACATTCTTTTTCCTCATGCTCTTTTTGCTATATTACTACCACGTGGAATCCTAGGTCTTGTCTCCGGGTGCATGGTTCAGATAAAACATATAGCTAGAAATAAATGTATGGTAAATAGATCTAAAAATTTTGAACAGTGGTCACAAGTTGGCTTGATGCTTTGCGACTGTTCATGATGCAAGTTGGAGTTGTCATTTTAGTTGTTTATTCTTTTTCATTTTCCATTTTTTTTTGAAAGGAAATAGCATTATATTCATATTAAGATAATAAAGGGACGGACGAGGTGTCCAGTGCCGAAGCGGTTACAAAAGCTAATACAAAATGGAAGCACACTTGAGCAATCAAATCCCAAAAGAGTACCGTAACCCTAACTTAGATGAGGAGACCCAAATTGCAAACATATACTGAGACTATTCGTGATGCGATTTACATTGTTATTAACATGCTGGAAAATACAACTGTTCCTAGCCTCCCATACAGCAGCCCATATTGGAAAATGAATCAAAAGCCAATATTATTTCAATGGACAAGGCATGTGAGGGGGACAAGAGAGACTCCTAGTGCTTTCAGGTGGTCAGGACATGGCCTGCAGGTAATGCTACCATGATAACCACATTATCTTCAAAACTTGGTAATCCCAAAAAAATGTGATGGACATCATCCTCGATGGCCCTTAGGATTCCTGGAGCTATCTCTGGTACTCATCGGATTTGGACCTTGATTTTTGTCGTTGGATAGCCTACTTGGCCAAGGGGGAGGGGGGGGCGTCTCCGGAATATACTCTTCAGATTCGGACGAAGAATCCGCTAACACCTTCTCCTTACCTTTGTGTTTAGATGGGTTTGACATTTTGAGCCATTTGTTGCTAGATCTTCTTTGGTGGGCTGACTGCCTAGAATAGGTTCTCTGTGTGGTTCCCTTCTTTAATGGGCCGGGCCCACCCCTAAATGAGTCCAACTCCTTAGGCCTCCTTAGGAAACCTGGCGGCCCAATATTGTCATCGCTATCCTATTCCAGCGTAGATTTCTCCTATATGTCGGCTATGCTTTGTGACAGTTTTGCTTTTCTACGTGTACGGCGCCGAACCAATCCCTCCTCCTTACCTTGACTCACCTTTGTAGGGTGGCAATTGTACTGTGTTGGCAGAAAAGTCACATCCTTGTTGTCCTCCATCTTTAGCTTGTCTCGCCTTTGTTGCTCTGCTTTCACCGGCAGACGACCATTTGCCTACTGTTTTCCCACTTCCATAACCCTTTCCGCCTGCTTTCACTCTGCTTCTTTGGCTTTTTCCACCTCTTGGCACCACATCTTTTGAAGATCATGTAGTCGAAGCTTCGTTACCCCGTCCTCGTCATAGATTTCCATCTCTGCCAACAAGAACCCAGTATAAAACCTCTGACTTCTATGAATGCTAACTCTCGCGATCAGTTCGAGAGAGTATTGTCTGCTATGTCCAATAGCCCCCTACACTCTTCTGCTACCTGTGAGATGAGCGATAGACTCCATTTCCTTGTCGGTATTCCTTCTATGCCCATCCAACTACGCCAACATGCTATCTTCCTCTGCTCCCACAACTCGAAATCATGCCACTCCTCCAGTCGAACTTTAGTCCTGAACTGGGGACGAGAAGGACCCATAAGTTTGGACGTTTCCTCTCCATTCCAGCTTTGTATTGTCACTCTTGCTACAACGATAACGGTCAAGTGCGGGACCCTGCCCAAGACTTGCAAAAGTTCCTCCTCCACTTCCTGCCAAAGTGTGAAGTTTGAGGCCCTCACAACTTTGAGATGCTTAGACCGAATATCCGGTTTCTGTCTAGGGTCCTTCCTCATGTCTTTGTCACTCCTGTATTGTATCGAACCTTCCTTGCAACGTGGCTCTAGACCTATATTGGCGGATTCCTCTTCCTTGATCACGTGGCTTTTCATCGTGTGGGATCGTGTCCTCATTTAGAAAAGATTATTCATCTATTTTGTTACGTTCTTTTGGGGTTAACATCTGTTAACTCTTGAAATAATTTGATTTGACAATATTGTGATTGTTATTTCAATGGTATCTGGTGCATGCTATCTGCGACATCTTCATACTTTTGACAACAAGAGTACAAGATTATTAATTGTTCCACTGCTGTATAATCTATTTGCTTATTTCAGCATTTAACTTTGGTTAATCCTAGTTTGTCCTAGCCTCCTTGATTCCATTCCATCAAGACCACAGTTACTTTCTAATATGTTATTATGTGTTTTTGATACTGATATTGGCTATGGGATTCTCTTTCTGCTCTTATTGGGTTTTTTTTTTGTTTTTTTTTAATCTTTTTGGGCTTGAAGATATATTGAGTTGAGATGAATGACAAAAAGAAAAAATAAATAAAATAAAGAAACCAATGTTCATGCAAATAAGATTACTTGGGTTGAGCTATGTATGATATCAATGATGCTGCCATGCTTCCTGTGATATGATGATAGAACTTAAATGTTTTCATTTTCTTTCCTGTCAGGTCATCCCCAACTTGGATTTCTGGTTGAGTTTGCCTCATAGAACTAAGGTAGGATTTATTCTCTTCTCCTTTTTCAATATTACCTTTTTTTTCAATATTACCTCTTTTGTTTTAACTTGATGTGGGCATGTGTGGGAGTTGCATTCAAGGAATGAATATCATACGTGGGTGACCGTAGCTACAGCCTCCAAGGAATATAAGTAAAAAATCTTTGATTGAAGCAGATAATTCCTTGGGAATTGAAGGCCGTCGCTATAGCCACTCAAGGCTGCTTTTTGCATTTGTTTTGTAGTTTACTTCTTGTATTTTGTGCCAAACTGACAATTTTAGTGGCGTGATTGTTGGTTAACCTCATGATTTAGACAGGGGTTGGGAGAAGGAGGTATGTGACTTGATAATTTTTAGTTTTTACCAAGGTATTAGCCTTGTTAACCCCCTAAAATGATTTCAGAAGGGAGAAAATCGTAAAGGAGTTGGAAATTATTTCTCCAACTCAGCGTGAATGTACATATATCCAAAAGAAGAACGTTTTGTGTTAAAATGTCTTGTCAGCAGTCATTAATTACTGTGTGATTTTGTTTTCATTTTTCCTTTTCAGAGTCTTATTGGTTCTTGCATGAGAAGATTTAGAAGACCTTCTGGAGGCCATCGGAGTTCCTATTCTCCTGTTAACTTCTGAGCAGCAACCACATTATAAAGCTAATATTTTGAATTTATAGCTGGAGATCAAGTCACTGAAGATTGACAGGAGTTCAAACCAAGAGTAGAAGAAGATGAGGAATGGAACTGAGTTCCTTGCAATAGGCTTCCTTCCTCCATCGAAGAACCAAACCTGAATTCTTTCACAGACAGTGTCAATTCTTTTTCCTGATGGGACCATCTATTCATTCCAAGTTTGACGTTTTTAATCAGTCTGTCATGACTAGTTGTCCTTAACAGGTAAAATGGATCACACAATTATCTGTTTTGGTGGACTATAGATTGTGATTTTTCCACTTTAGATTTTCCATTGTGTTTAATGGAGAGAGCTAGTTTGGTCAGTAGTGCAAGTAACTTCCATGCTCAAAAGTTGTTCTAATTCTAATACACTTGTTATGACCGACCAAAGAAAGGGACCCTTGATTTCCTATTCAAACTGATGCAAACCACTCTTATCAGTGAGCTCAAAACAAAGAAACGCCCTTCGCAAGAAGGCCATATGTGGGCACCAGTGACATGTTTTGAGGCTTTACGGTGGAAGGGTGGCTAAGCCATGACAGTGAAAACAAAGTGAGACCATTGGGCATTTGAGAAACACACAATGTGGAGAGGTAGAGGATTGTGGATAACACGCGTTCTCTACCACGTGTCCTTAGGCTTGTGTTCACATACCATTTGATGATAGATAGATATTGATTTTGTTTTCTTGTACTAGTCATTGGGAATGCAAATGCTAGAGATATGGAGGAAGAAGAACAAGAACAAGAATTGTTATCGCTTTCGCTGTCCATTGGAAACATAAAAGCTCTTGGCTTTGGCTAACTTTCTCTCGCTGATAAGATGGTGAAGTACTTGTCGTTCGTTCTTTTGTATTCCTATCTTAAACCTTTAGTAAATTGCACTACGGATCAGCGTCATCCAAAACAGCTTTTTGGGTTCTCGGATCATGTCAAAGAAAATACATTTATTCCATAGTATTTTATTATTACTATTTGTCATTTTCATTTCCGTAATTTGATATCTTACTTCCAACCAATGGGTATCAAGTCATTAAAGAACAAAAACTTTTCAATATTTGCAATAGGTAAATTCCCTAAGTTATTTAATGTGTATATTAGTTAATACTATCAAGAGGTTCACAATAATATCTTGAAATCTTTACATTTTATGCATGATATTAATACCATGATTTTTTTTT
>JAJIYU010006536.1:0-20530 GCA_030144865.1 Tinospora cordifolia
GGTGAGTAACCAACTTCAAGGGTTTTAAAGTCATGCATAAGATCTTATTTCTCATTCTCTAATCCTTGAAGATCAAAGTACATACTAAGATGAGAGGAATGAACCATTTTAACTTCAAGAAGGGACTAAAAATGGCTAAGTTTCAGGGTTCCAAAGATGGCTCCAGCACACACTTTCTGAAATTTCTGGGTTGAACAGTGTGGACAGCCCCTTTTCTTGGTGTTTTCTGCTTCAACCGGCTCAAGGACTGGGGAAAACACTTGTAGGATCTTGTAGGTAGTAGTACTAGCTTCGAATCAAGCCATAATTTGCTTGATTTGGCTGAGGATTGAAGGAAATCCAAGCCAAGGAAGTTAGCTACAAAAATCTGGAAAATTTCTGGTTTTGAGCTCAAGAGGAGGTTTCGTTGCATGGAAGAGGCTTGCATGGCAAGAATGGGTGACATGTGGCATCCAGGTGGCATCTAGCTTCACATGCTAGATGCCCAGTTGGCAGCCAGGATTGGCCACAAGGGAGGCCATGAAGTGATGGCCAAAACCATAGGTCAAATACCACATGCTCCCATGGTTTTTGTGCTCAAAAATGGCTGAAAAATGTTAAATATTCGCCAAAAATAAGGTTTTTTACGCACAACGGGCAAAACAAGGGGGAGGGCTGGACCTCCCCCTCTATTAGGTGCGTGGGCCAGCCCAAAACCGTGGGCCGGCCCACGTTTGGGCTTCAAGGGCGCGCGGGCTCAAGCCCGCGCGCTCGGGTTGGGCCTGGGGCCCGACCCGCCGTCAGGCCTGCACGGGCCGCTCGGCCCGTGCGCGGGCCCTGACCCAAAACCACTCCATTTTTTTTTCTTCTTCTCTTTTTTTTTTCCTACTAATTAGTACACATACATACATATATGTATTATATATCAAAATTTTGCATTTTTCGTCCTCTACAATTATAAATTGTCTAATTCAGCATTTTCCATCAAAATATTAACATTATACCCAATTTCAACATTTATTCAATTATTTTCTCCAAAAATCATATTTTTCATCCAAAAATTCCATTTATCATTCTAAAAATCTGATAATTACTCCAAAAATTCATAAATCCATCCTATAAATTATTTTCCTCAAGAAAACACCTTTTCCTAATATTTTCATGTGTTTTCTCCTTAAAATTGTATTTTCTTGAATTATTTCTATTTCCTTTAATAATTAATCCGAAATTGAAAAAAATTGGGAAAAATCTTGTATTTTCTCATTATAATTCTAGAAAAATACACGGAGTACATGAATGTCGGATCCATCGTTCCGATGATAAAAATGCGGGTCATCACAAGACCCAAAATCGAATTGCCCTATTAATTACACTATTTACAATATTTCAATTATAAAATACATTTTTTTCAAATTACATATAATTTATAATATTTAACTTAAATAATAATTATATGTAATTAATTTTTTAAAATTTATATATATATTTTTCACAATTATTTATTAAAATAAAATTATTAATTATTTTTAAATATCAATTTTAATTTTTATAAAAAATTTTATTCATTATTTTAAATATTATTTGAAAAATATTATATATTTATTTATTATTTCAAAATTAATATTCATATATTAAAAATATATATTCAATATTTTAAATATATATGTTTAATATTTTTAAATATATATAATGTGGGGGCCGAAGCCCCTCAAAAACTTAAAAAAAAATTAATTAAAAAAATTAAAAATTTGGGCATTGAGCGTTTGGGCATTGAGTGTTTGGAGGAAGCCTCGCCATCGCCAGGTAGGCACTCAATTATGGGACACCCTAATGACATAACCATTAAAGATGCTCTTATGAAATTTTGCTACTTTGATTGTAATATATAGTTTGTCTCTCTAACATACCCTTCTTTTTGTAACACACAAGTAGAAAGAGATGATGAAAGCCAATTTCTTGCTATTTCTTTTTTTTTTTCTGGTACATGAATTGAAAAAAAGAAAAAAAAAAGTATGGAGAAAATTTACCATTCAATTGTACTTATTTTGAGGGAAAAGATGAACAGTTTCTTCTTCAATGCATGTTAATGCTGCCATATTCCTGACCAGAGGTATATGTGTCATTTTCTTTTTAAAAAAATCATAAACAGCTGATTATTTTCAAAGAACATTAGTTATACCTTTAATCATGTGGTGTTTCACTTTCACACCTCAATTGCATATTAGCATTTATTTTTGTTTCATTGCTTTCCCCCTTCTTCCAATATTTCAAGATATATACCCAAATTCATTTTTAATAAACGTTCAAAAAAAAAATTAATCTCTCATTAACTCATTGGAGAGGAGGGAAAAAAAGAAGAAGAGGAAAACAGTCTATTAACTCTGCGCGGGAGCATTGTCCTTGACATAGAGTACACAAAAAAATTTTTTCGAGTTTTAGTTTTTATTTTTTCGTTTGAACTCCATTTGGTGTATCTTTAGTTTTCTCTAAAACAAACCAAGTACACGATAAGTTTCACCCTGTCAATTACTTTGTGCTGCAGACTGATGAGAACTCACACAACCCAGCATGGGAAGCATTTGGATATCAAGTTGACACCGAGGAGAAAATGAGAAAACCCAACAAGGGAACAAGAAGGCCTCTTGACAAGGGCACCATAGAAATGAAAGATGAAACTGACTCAACCATTCTCCAATCCCTCTCCCACAAAGGCTTTACTGCTACTGTAAATCCCAACCAAAACTCTTACGACATTTTCTGCGATGTTGTCATTGTTGGCTCTGGTTGTGGTGGTGGAGTTGCTGCTGCGATTCTTGCAAGCTCCGGTCACAGAGTCATCGTCCTAGAAAAAGGAGACTACTTTGCTCCCGAAGATTACACTTCTCTTGAAGGACCCTCCATGAATCAACTGTATGAATCTGGTGGAATCCTACCGACACTTGACGGAAAAGTCATGATATTAGCAGGATCAACGGTAGGTGGAGGATCCGCTGTGAACTGGTCTGCGTCCATTAAAACACCACCTCGCGTTCTCAAGGAATGGTCCATGGATCAAAAACTCCCACTCTTTGGGAGCCCTGAATATATATCTGCCATGGATTATGTATGTGAAAGGATCGGAGTAACTGAGAAATGCAATGCTGAAGGGTTTCAGAATCAAGTTCTACGAAAAGGGTGTGAGAACCATGGACTTAAAGTCGAATCAGTCCCACGTAATTCTTCAGAAGATCATTACTGTGGCTCATGCTGTTATGGTTGCCGGAGAGGGGATAAACAAGGAACTGATGCTACTTGGCTCATTGACGCTGTAGATTTTGGGGCAATTATATTAACTGGATGCAAAGCTGAGAAATTCATATTGGAAGAAACAAGCAGCAGGTTAAACAAAAAGAAGAAATGCGTCGGAGTTGTAGCAACAACTTTGAATAATCAGAATATTTCTAAGAAAATTCAAATTAGAGCAAAAGCAGCAATTTCAGCTTGTGGGTCTCTCATGACACCTCCCTTGATGATCAATAGCGGCTTGAAGAACCAAAATATTGGGAAAAATCTTCATCTCCACCCAGTTTTGTTCACCTGGGGATACTTTCCGGATTCCATAGCTGAGCTTAAGGGCAAGGCATTCCAGGGGGGAATCATAACATCACTGCATAAGGTAGTGAGAGACGAAACAGGAGAAGTTGCCGCTATAATTGAAACACCTTCATTTGGGCCTGCTTCTTATGCAGCATTGTGTCCATGGGTGTCTAAACATGATATGAAAGAGAGGATTGCAAAGTATGCAAGAACTTCACACTTGTTTGCATTGGTAAGAGATACAGGGTGTGGAGAAGTTAAGATTGAAGGGAGAATAAGGTACAGATTAAGTAGTTTAGACAAGGAAAATCTGAAGAGAGGATTGAGGCGGGCTTTGAGGATTTTAGTAGCAGCAGGAGCAATTGAGGTGGGTACGTATAGGAGTGATGGGCAGAGGATAAAGTGTGAAGGGATTAAAGAGAAGGAGTTGGAAGAGTTTTTGGACAGCGTAAGTGTAGAAGGAGGGCCACTGTCTAGAGGGAAGAATTGGAATGTTTTTACTTCTGCTCATCAGATGGGAAGTTGTAGAATGGGTGCTACTGAGGAAGATGGTGCAGTGGATGAGAATGGGGAGAGTTGGGAAGCACAAGGTTTGTTTGTGTGTGATGCAAGTGTTCTTCCAAGTGCTGTCGGGGTTAATCCTATGATTACCATCCAAGCAACTGCTTATTGCCTAGCCAAGAAGATCTCACAGTACTTGGATAAAGTGAAGCCTGGCCAAGAAGATTTCGAAAATCTCAAATAAAGGGAGAGGCTCCACCAATGAGTTACGTTTTGTTTTTGATCTTCCCACCAATAAATTACTTTTGGTTTTGTATAATGTCATTGGTGTCAATATGTTTAGAGATGCATGTATATTTCGATGATGCTACAAAGTATTTGTTCTTAAAATATTTAAAAGAATTGGGTACCATTAGCATAAAATAGTATTGACATTTAATGTGTGTGGGTGATTGTAATATTCATTAATCTTTATTTAATGGCAAATAATACAATAACATGTTAAGTCAGAAATATAATTTAGGAAAATCACATGTAAGCATGGTAAACATCATTTTATCTCTATTATGGGCACGTTACTTGATCATTCACGTAACATAGTCATAGTATCACATCATTGAAATCATGCATGCAACAATCATTGATCATATAAATCTAGCCATGATACTCATCAACTTTAGCATGCGCATTCTCATCAAAGCATATTAACAAAAACATAAGCATACTTTATTTGAATCAAAATAATAAGTTAAAATTCAAAAACTATATCTACCTTGCTATTCAGTTACTTCTAGTCCTTGTACAATTATTCCAAACCTTCTTGAATCTTCAACCTTAAAGAATAAAAATCAATTCATTATTCTTAGTGACTAATGTGTTTCTAATACTTTTAAACCATATTCTAATGATTTTTACTGACTAATGTATTTCTAATACTTTTAAACCATATTCTAATGACTTTCTATCTAATATGGCATATAGTGTGCAAGGAGATCATCATAGATGAGTCTACGCATTGACTAGCTTCTATGTACCATAGTAGAAGAAAGGAGTACCATAACAATTAGAGCGAGTAAAAAAGAAATGATAAAGGAAGATAGACACATTACCGTGGTAGAGTACTATAGTACCCAGAATAAATCAAAGAGGTAAGTTGCAATATCACGGTAGAGTACCACGGGAACTAGTGTGGATCGAAGAAGAATACTCATTGTACCATGGTAACTAGACTAAGACAATCTCAGAATGAAGGAGAAGACTGCAATACCATCGTAGGGTACCACAGTAACCAGAACGCAATGAAAAAAAGATAGTTTAGTACCGCAATAACTAGAATTAGAGTGCAGGAAATAGAAGAGGAAATGAGTGTAGTATCAGGGTAATCAGCATGAAAGAAGCCTTTCGAGAATGTTCCTCCCATCCCTTGTTTTCCTATACTCATGTCACTCTAATAACTTAAACTACAGACCATGAGTCACCCATTGAAACTAGATAGAATCCTCATATCTTTCTCTGATCAACCAAATCCTTTGTATGTTCCAAAAGAATCTCCTTGAATCTTTCTAGGTTTTGTTTGATGTAGAAGTAAACCAAGACTTTGGAACTTGTTACAAGAGATTCTAATCTCAAAACGATGAAGAACAAAATGTGATTAATCATCTAGTGGTTGGTTTTACCTTGTAGAACATTCTGAAGAACGTCGTTTGGTCTGAAATCCCACTTTATGCAGTATTCAGGGGTTGTTCTTCACTTGCTGCTAGGGTTGCTGCATGGGACGACTAGAGAACAAGAAAACTGCTAGGAAAAGAAAGAAGAGAAAGTAAATCTTGCGTTTATATAAGAATGAGAATAGAGGGTGCCCATTCTAGGTTTTTATAGAATTAGGGTTAGCTCGAATAGGTTTAGAATCTCTTGTAGTGTTTCCTTGGTAAAATTCTTTCCTAATCCCCCTTCTTTCTATTCTAATCATTTCTTGGGAGCAAGATTTTGGTATGTGACAATTTTAACTAAGCTCACATGTTTGAAAACATTATATAATTGTTCTGCGCATGTTTTATGTATTACCGCATGTAACACCCCAACCCCAAGAGACAGGTTCAAGCTCAACCACTAGGCGGGTTGGGTCCAATATTACATTAACAAGTACACAACTTGCATCACCTTTTATTCTCTTAAGGCTTATTATTTCTCAATAAGTACACAACCCAAATAATTTAATTCTAATTTAATAAGACTATTACAAGAGAGATAAAAGAAAAACTTCAATCTTTATTTATTGAATAAGATAAAGGGATACATGCTTAAAATTCAAATAATGAAAAGGGGAGTACATAACTCTAAAATTCAAAGGTAAAATTCAGCGAAAGTCTTTAATTCAAAATTTGGGGCATTATGCCCTTACAATATAAACTTTCTAAAAGAAAACTTTCAAAAGAATCCATAGTCTTCATGAAATTTAATTTCATGAAAAATAGAAGGAATGATGAACACATAGCCCAGTGGATCATTCATTAAACAACTAAGTTACTAATTCAAATCAAAGATACATCCAATTTCAATTACTTACAAACATTAAGCGTTTCAAACAATATCTTGTTAGTGTTATACGTTTGACCAAAATGGGTTTTTAATCCCTTGATGTTCTTCGTTAAAATACTC
Organism: Tinospora cordifolia; assembly: GCA_030144865.1. Classification (NCBI taxonomy): domain Eukaryota; kingdom Viridiplantae; phylum Streptophyta; class Magnoliopsida; order Ranunculales; family Menispermaceae; genus Tinospora; species Tinospora cordifolia. Next base: position 6,715 of record JAJIYU010006536.1, read on the forward strand.
CTATTCTGAGATAAGGATCACATGTTCACATTCTAAGTATTTTAAAACACATCCACACTTAGTGATGTTACTCATATACTCTACGTATATGCAAAGAACACCCATAGCATCACTTAGACTACTATGATGGTACGTGGTTTTTATCTTCACTTTCTCATATTTAATTTCAAATAAATATGAAACAAGATCATAATAACTAATATCAGAATTTAAATAATCAAGAGAATATGGAAATATACATGGCATGCTTAAAAATTCAAAAAAAAAAAAGCCTAAGCATGGTTTTTAAGTATGTTATGCTATCATGTATGAATTAAAATATGAAAACATATCAAATTGAAAATAAAACTTGATCAAATATGTTTCAAACTGAAATATAAACATGTTGAAAACTAAAAATAAACATAAATATACTAAAGATTTGAAGTAGTAAAGAAGGAGTTTTAGAAATCCAATCCACCTTAATTCGAGTTTCTTTGTAGAATCTGACAGAGGTTCCCCTTATCCACCACTTTTAGAACTTCAAGAACTTCTAATCACCAACAAAAATACTTCAACAACTATCTAAAACACTAAAATAAGAACTTCTCACACCAGAAAGAAAAGAGAGTGAGAAGAGGTGCTAAGAAGAGGGCAAGAACAAATAAAGAGCGAAGTGTCAACTCTTTGCTTTGAGATGAGATAAATGTGAGCAAGAGAGGGTATTTATAGGTGTTTATGAGCACAAGGGGGCATCTAGGGTAACTAAGGTAGCTCACCACATTTGGGCATGTTTCCAAACTCATAAGGGGATGGTTTTGGTGAGAAAGGCAATTGTGCTCATGGTTGGCAAGTGGGACCACTAAGGTTTCCAATCCAAGTGTGAGGAAAATCTTTGAACCTTATTTGTTTTTTTTTTTTTGTGTGTGAACACAATTAAAGGTTTATAATACATTCTAATCTCTCTTGGGCGTCCTCTATTAGTAGAGAAACATTCTAATATGTTGTGATTCATAAAATCAAATAAGTTTTTAATATGAGCACACAAAAACAAAGCTTTGGAATGTTTCTTATTTCCCTTGGATTCTCTCCCTTTTTGGCTCCATATGTGAGCATAAGGTAAGTTTCTATTTTCTGATTTTTTTTTAGGTGAAGGAATCTTTTTATATCTCTTTAAATCAACCACTCTTATTAAACTTCTATCTTGGATTTGTCACATGTGTGCCCACACACACACTTATGAGACATTTTATATGTAACCTTAGTATACATGATCATTTATCTTGGAACATGGAATCATTCTTCATAGTTTCTATAGGTGTGAACATACTTGATCATTTATAGGGCACATGGGATCGTTCATCATGGTTTTAAATAATGGACATGTCCTATGGAGCTTAGGGTAGGGTGCATATGATCATGGTGTTCCACCCATGTGACTTGCACATGTTAGGGGTGGCCATGACTTCATGGTTTCACAAAAATTAAATAAAAATTAATATCTCCTTATTTACATAGAAATATGATTTATATCCTATAGTTTTGGAATCGCATGAACCTAATGCATATTTTAAGGTATGGTTTGGTCCAAAGTGATTTTTCTTCAAAAACTTTCCTTATTTAAGACTCACTGAGGTCACTAGGCAAATGAAAATTCAAATTTTGGCTAATTGCTCTGATTTTCAGATATGTCATTCATTTTGTTAGTTCATGCTATTCCGTTTCATTTTGAGTCATTTTGATCCCTTGAAGTATACTAAATGACAATTCTTTCTAATTTGGACCCCTGAAGGGCGTTTGACAAATAAAACCTTAACCTTGACCAATTGTTCTAATTTTTAGATATGTTTTCTCCTTAGTTGGTTCATGTCACCTTACTTCATTTCAAGTTGTTTTGGATCCCTAAGGGGCACTAAATGAGAGTTTCAAAAACATGCCAAATTTAGGCTTGAAATGAGTTTGGTTTCATTTTGCACCCAAATTTCACTGAATAAATGATAAATTTCATTTAATTGAATACAAAGGATTTAGGGTATTATAACCTCCTCTCCTTCGAAAAATTTTGTCCTCAAAATTTGTACATAACTAAGGGTTTTTAGTGAATAGATGTGGATACTTGGTCTTCAGCTCACTTTCCAGTTCCCAGGTAGCTTTTTCCACCCCTTGATGTTTCCACAGTACCTTCACTAACGGGATATCCTTTGTTCATAGACTTCGTACTTTATGGTTGAGGATTCTGACTATTGTTTCCTCATAAGTAGCATCATCTTGAATATTCACTTCCTCTTAGTGGATGATGTGAGAGGGCTCAGGTTCGTACTTTTTCCCATTTCCTTTAATGTATAGGACACACGAGCTCAACATAGCCTCCAGTGTCTGGGTACCTCTCTTAGACTTATTGACTTAGTTTGGATTTGGTTGGCAAAAATTAGCCACTTTAGTGAGATGATCTGCAATTACCCATACAGTGTTTTCTCCCCAAGTCTTAGGGTATCTTCAGCATCTGACCTAAGGTCAATATGTTTGTCTTATTCAATTTCCTCTATTAGGCTTGAAAGTTATTTATCTTGCCTTTGTTCACCCTCAATCTGATTGCAAAAGATCCAGCGGGCAAGACATGTTGCAGAGATAGGCTCATTTTTCATTTCAGGGGTCATAACCAGCCTAAAGTTCTCAATCTATTTGCAGGTCAAAGCTTTTTTTGTCATACCCCACCTCTGTCTCAGTGGACTCGACCACATGGCAGGCCTCGGGTTATTACTAACACTTTCTATTCCTAGACTTTCTATTTTGAACCTTCAAAATGTAACAACAAGGATTCTTAAGGGAATAATTTTAATTTATAGAAAAGAATAGGTACAAAACTTTATCAAAGCTTAAAACTCATAAATGCTAACATATAACAATTTTAAATAAAGGGCTAATCAAGTTCTCCTAATATTTTTTTTATACTAGGGTCTCTAGGGTAGGTCTTGATCTTCTTGAGCTTCAACAACAAACACTCTAGCCTAGTTTTGCCCACGACCCTAATTTTGCCCTTGGTTGATACTTTGTTGTTGTTGTCTGCCCCAAGAATAATCAATCTAACCTCTTCCCTAAGAGTTTTGTGGCTAAGGAGTTGCTACATGACCCTTCTACCTACACACATAGCGTAGTCCCTACTTCCTCGCCTATTCTTTTAGATCATCTTTATTTTGCCCTTATTTCTGGGTCTGTGGTGCCTTCCCACCACTCTTATTCTTTTTCTAGGCTAGGTTATCTATTTCATTACTAGGCCTCTTGTTCTTTCATCTCAACCTCTATTCTAAGTTGAGTTCATGCCCTAGGATCCCTATATGTCTTAAGCTTTGAGTCATAATTACTTTTTGAATCTCAATCTTGAGATCTTGAGCAAACCAATTAGCTTTCATTCTTTCTTCTTAGATTAGCTCCCAAGAGAACTTATCCAATTTGGTAAACTTTCTCTCGTACTTAGCTATAGTCAAGTCCTTTTGATTCAACCTGATGAAGTCCTCTTGCAGCTTCCACAGTGTCATCTCTGGAAAAAACTTTTCGTGGAAGACCTCCTTGAACTCTTCCCAGCTCATCTTTTCAACGTCAATATTTGTTTCAGCAAACATTCGTACTATCATGACTCTAGATTCAATTTCTAGGTTATCGGTCTGTTCAATGGCCTAAAAGTTTTTCTTCTAGGTTCTTTTCATGCATGGGTACAAGTTTTGGTCTCAAAGCAAATAAATAGTAAAGCATGCATATCACACAATCATACAATCAAGCTAGCACAACAAGGTTCCAAGCTTTCACCAAAGCTTTTAGGTTCAAGTGTCTCATACCACTCTACCCCTTCCACTTAGGCTTCTACCCAGAATAGAGCCACACCCAAACAATTTTGTAAATTGCTCGATAACTAAGGTTCTTGAGCCCACTATACTCCATCGTCCCATACCAACGAGCATAGAGAAACCCATTCTGCCAGAGTTACTAATCATTCACCACATATGGTCCACCATTCTCCAAGTCCAGGCTTCCTCCATAACCCTGTATTCCTATCCATCCCATACTACATAGAAATCGAAAGATATAGAAGCTTCTCAGTCTCATGTCCTGATCAAACAATTTTTTATTTTCACACAAGTTTCAGTATCTAGCCTATGTCCTAAAGATTTATGTTTTTGAGCCACTATGCCTCCCATGGCTACACCATGTTTCTACCTAAGGTCAATCCCTAGCACCCATGGTTTCAATTTGGTTGACTCACAACTTCTATTTAGTCAAGATACCACCTTTGGCATCCTTTTTGATTTCTAATCAATTTCTTGCTCTAATTTTTCGCCTTCTAATTTTCTTTATATAGAAAATAAGGGTGTTCTTCAACGCAAACCACTCGTATAAGCTGATGGGACAACCTATAGATCGGGCGGCGAGACCGAGGTCTACTTAGCAACCGCGCTTTCTAGGACGGGATAACCCACCTCCCTTTCAATGTTTAGCTTTACTCGGGATAAGGCGTACCCATTATCAACTCAACTATCAGTCTTTGTATCCAAACAAAATGTTTTAAAAATATATATTTTCTTTTTGAAAACACTTTTTAAAACATTTTTCAATTTTAAAATAGATGGTAGGGCATTCAAGATTCAATTCAATTCAAAGTGAAACCCTATTTGAATTTCTAATTTTTGTCAAGAAACTAATGTTTGACTTTCTAATTCTAGCCCAACAACACATGTTTAGGCTTAACTTTCTATTTTTAGCCCAGCATATCTAATAGCTAAGCTCTGATACGACTTTTGTAACACCCCAAGCCCCAAGAGACAGGTTCAAGCTCAACCACAAGGCGGGTTGGGTCAAATGTTACATTAACAAGTACACAACTTGCATCACTTTTTATTATCTCAAATCTTATTATTTCTCAATGAGTACATAAGCCAAATAATTTAATTCTAATTTGATAAGACTATTATAATAGAGATACAAGAAAAACTTCAATCTTTATTTATTGAATAAAATAAAGAGATATATGCTTGAAATTCAAATAATGAAAAGGGAAGTATATAACTCTAAAATTCAAAGGTAAAATTCAGCGGAAGTCTTTAATTCAAAATTTGGAGCACTATGCCCTTACAATATAAACTTTCTAAAAGGAGACTTTCAAAAAAATCCATAGTTTTCATGAAATTCAATTTCTTGAAAAATAGAAAGAATGGTGAGCACATAGCCCAGTGGATTATTCATTAAACAACTAGGTTACTAATTTAAATTAAAGGTACATCCAATTTTAGTCACTTACAAGCATTAAACATTTCAAACAATATCATGTTAGTGTTGTATGTTTGACCAAAAGTAGTTTTTAATCCCTTGATGTTCTTCATTAAAATACTCCTATTCTGGGATGGAATAACAATTCATTTTGTCACATTCCATTAGAAATAAGGATCACATGTCCACATTCCACGTATTTTAAAACACATCTACACTTAGTGATGGTACTCATATACACTAAGTATATGCAAAGAACACCCATAGTGTCACTTTGACTACTATGAGGGTATGTGGTTGTTATCTTCACTTTCTCATATTTAATTTCAAATAAAGATGAAACAAGATCATAATAATTAATATCAGAATTTAAATAATCAAGAGAACATGAAAACATACATGGCATGCTTAAAAATTCAAAAAAAAAGCCTAAGAATGACTTCTAAGCATGTTATGCTATCATGTATGAATTAAAATATGAAAACATGTTAAATTGAAAATAAAACTTGACCAAACATGTTTCAAACTAAAATATAAACATGCTAAAAACTAAAAACAAACATAAATAAACAAACATAAATATACTAAAGACTTGAAGTAGTAACTTAATTCGAGTTTCTTTGTAGAATCCAACAGAGGTTCCCCTTATCCACCACTTTTAGAACTTCAAGAACTTCTAATCACCAACGAAAATACTTCAACAACTCTCTAAAATACTAAAATAAGAACTTCTCACACAAGAAAGAAAAGAGAGTGAAAAAAGGTGCCAAGAAGAGGGCAAGAACAAACAAAGAGGGAAGTGTCAACTCTTTGCTTTGAGATGAGATAAATGTGAGCAAGAGAGGGTATTTATAGGTGTTTATGAGCACAAGGGGGCATTTAGGGTAGCTAAGGTAGCTCACCACATTTGGGCATGTTTCCAAACTCATAAGGGGATGGTTTTGGTGAGAAAGGCAATTGTGCTCATGGTTGGCAAGTGGGACCACTAAGGTTTCCAATCCAAGTGTGAGGAAAATCTTTGAACCTTATTTGTTTTTTTTTGTGTGTGAACACAATTAAAGGTTTAGAATACATTCTAATCTCTCTTTGACATCCTCTATTAGTAGGGAAACATTCCAATATGTTGTGACTCATAAATCAAATAAGTTTCTAATATGAACACACAAAAACAAAGCTTTAGAATGTTTCTTATTTCCTTTGGATTCTCTCCCTTTTTGGCTCCACATGTGAGCATGAGGCAAGTTTCTATTTTTTGATTTTTTTCTAGGTGAAGGAATCTTTCTATATCTCTTTAAATCAGCCACTCTCATTAAACTTCTATCTTGGATTTGTCACATGTGTGCCCACACACACACTTATGAGACATTTTATATGTAACCTTAGTATACATGATCATTTATCTTGGAACATGGAATCATTCTTCATGGTTTCTATAGGTGTGGGCACACTTGATCATTTACATGGCACATGGGATCGTTCTTCATGGTTTCAAATAATGGACACGTTTCATGGAGCTTAAGGTAGGGTAGGGTACATATGATCATGATGTTCCACCCATGTGATTTGCACATGCTAAGGGTGGCCATGACTTCATAGTTTCACAAAAATTAAATAAAAATTAATATCTCCTTATTTACATGAAAATATGATTTATATCTTATAGTTTTGGAATCACATGAACCTAATGTACATTTTAAGGTATGGTTTGGCCCAAGGTGATTTTTTTTCAAAAACTATTTAATACTCACTGAAGTCACTAGGCAAATGAAAATCTAAATGTTGGCCAATTGTTCTGATTTTCGAATATGTCATTCATTTTGTTTGTTCATGCTATTTCGTTTCATTTTGGGCCATTTCGATCCCCTGAAGTACCCTAAATGACAATTATTTCTAATTTGGACCCCTTGAAGGGCGTTTCACAAATGAAAACCTTAACCTTGATCAATTGTTCTAATATTTGGATATGTTGTCCCCTTAGTTGGTTCATGTTACCTTACTTCATTTTAAGTTGTTTTGGGTCCTTAGAGGGCACTAAATGAGAGTTTTGGAAACCTGCCAAATTTAGCCCCGAAATGAGCTTGGTTTCATTTTGCACCCAAATTTCACTGAATAAACGACAAATTTCATTTAATTGAGTACAAAGGATTTAGGATATAAAACCATAGTAGTTGAATGTAATACTATGGTAAACAGAACACAATGTACTTATTGGTTCCATTGGACAACATGTACTACTATGGTAGTGACTGGTAGTACTGTAGTAACAAGCAAAAAACTCTATACAAATCTAAGTCTATCATTCTAACATCTTGAAAATTTGTATGAAATTTGAAAATTTATTTAGAGAATTATACATAATTGACGGATGAAAAATTTGGCAAGTCCTAGTTTAGTCAAATAAGGAATAAAATCAATTTAATGGATTTTTGGAAGAAAATATATGAATATAATGTATATCATGGGATATCATAGCTAAAAATACAAGGATATGTGCAATTTTTTTTATGAAAACAAGATTAGAAAGTCAATTTAGATTAAGATCTAGCAAAAATTTGAAAATAGAACATGAAATTCGGCTAAAAATCTTATAAATATGACTTAAAATGCATCCAATGGTTGCAAACCGTCGATCTGAATTCGATCTCACGATCTGACGACTGCAAGATTATCCGTACCAACGCCCGAGCACACAGGATAACGAAGATCTAACGGACGGAGATGATCAAGGACGATCGGACGACCGCATTCAAAGTCGCAAAATCCTGATCGCGAAGTCGCACGGTATGACTCCGCACGCGCCAATCTTGACCCTCCGATCTGATCCGTGTGCCCATCTCGAGGACGATCCAATGCACCGAAAAAATGCAAAAAAATCGATGAAAAATCTGCTGAAATTAACAAAAAAATCGATAAAAATACCAAAAATTGATTTTTAAATTTTGAAAAATTTTAAAAATACTTATTTTCCTCTTATAATTAGAAAATACGAAATTATAGAGAATTTAGATGTTTTACTCCATAAAGAACTCAAAAGTTTCTATTTTTCTTCCTTTGAAAATCTATATAAACCCCCCCAGGCTCTCACTTCCCTCATTCCAAAAATAAGAGTTGAAATTTCCTCTTATTTTCTCTAAGCCTTCTTCTTGCCACCTCTTCTCACCTTTCTTTCCTCTTTCTTATGTGTGAGAAGTTTTTCTCTTGGGTTGGGAAATTAATTTGGGTGATCTTCATTAGCACTAGTACTGGGGGGAATTGTTGCAAAAATTTCTGAAGAAAACGTCACAAGGTGGAAGTGATTTCTAGAACACCCTTTCTATTCTTATTTAAATTTATGGCATACTTATTGTTTGTGTGTTTTTCATTGAAATCAAAGATTTTAAATTTTAGTTTTAGCATTTTAAAAGTTTATTTTAGTTTTTCAGTTTTGATTCATGTTTAAGCAATTATATCATCCATGCCACGTTAGTATCGTGCTTAGGCTTTTAAATTAAAGTATGATGCATGTTTTATGAGTGTTTCATGAATTGATTGTGTATATTCTAAATTTTAGTTTGATTCCATATTCTAAAACTTATTTTATGAGATCATGATATGAGAGTTAAGCTGAGACAATGGTGATAATAACCACGTACCATCATAGTGGTCAAGGCGACGCTATGGATGTTCTTTTCATATTAGTTAGGTTATATGGTTTTCAGACCTAAGTACTTGAGGGTCGTGTACCACAGTACCTTGTGAGTCACCATGTATAATGGGTTGATGTCGACATGTGCCACAAATGGGTTGATGCTAAGTGGGCCTCGTTTACTTAGTTAAGAGCATCAAGGGATTAAAGGCCCTTTTGGTCTAACACTCAACTTGAACAAATTGTTATTTGAAACGCCTAATGATTGCAAGTGTTTGAATTATGATTGTGTTATGAGTTTGAATATGAAAGATGGTTGTTCGAAAAGGATCCACTGGGCTATGTGCTCACTCCTTCATTTCTTATTTTTTTAGGAACATGAAACCTATGAAGTAGTTGAACATGGATAGTTCTTAGAAAGTTTCTACCTTATTATTTTTTGAATTTTTAAGGGCATGTTGCCCAAAGTTTAAATCTTTTCTACTTAAAAGTATTATGAAGTTTTTCGCTGTAATAATTAGTTTTTTTGAAAAGTTTAGTACTTTCAATTTTTTTTTATTATGAATAAAATAGTTTGAATTTCTTTATCTCTTTTAATGTGCCTTGATTTTATTCAAGTGAAAATTTTGTATTCTTAAATTTTTATACACAGGCACGCGATATTGAAAAAGAGAAAAACAAGTGCGTGTCACTTGTAAAGTAACAACGGCCTGACCCACTAGTTGGTTTAGTCTACTGTCAAGAGAATGGTAGTCATGTCCAATGCTTAAAGATACAGGTGTTGGGGTGTTACAAGTGTGGTATCAGAGCCTAGGCATTAGTTGCTGGGCCAAGAATAGAAAGTTTCCTCTAATGCCAAGCGTGGTATCAGAGCTCAGTTATTAGAAACACTGGCTAGAATTAGAAAATCAATCAGTGGCTGTTTGACTAGAATTAGAAACTCAAACTTAGGGTTTCACCTTGAATTGAATTGAATTTAGAATGCCCTATCTTCTATTTTTGAAATTGAAGAACATTTTACAAAGTGTTTTCAAAGAAGGAAATACATGTATTGAAATATTTTGTTTTGATACAAAGACTACAAGTTGAGCTGATAGTGAGTAAACTTTGTCTCGAGTAAAGTTAACCATTAAAAGGGAGGTGGGTTATCCCGCCCTAAAAAGCGCGGTTGCTAAGCAGACTTCGGTCTCGTCGTCCGATTTGGAGGTTGTCCCACGAGTTCACATGAGTGGTCTGAGTTGAAGAACACCCTTACTTTCTATTAAAGAAAATAAGAAGGTTAGAAAGTAGGGCAAGGAATTGATTAGAAGTTGAAAAAGATGCCAAAGGCGGTATCTTGACTAGACAGAGGTTGTAAGTCAACCAGAATCGAACCTTAGGTCCAGAGAAAAGAACTTAGGTAGAAATGAGTGTAGCCATAGGTGGAATAGTGGATCAAAAGCATAAAACTCTAGGACATAGGCTAGAGACTGAGCCTTGTGTGAAAACAAAAAATTGTTAGATCAAGACACGAGACCAGGAAGCTTCTATAATTTTTGGTTTCTATGTAGTTTGGGATGCATAGGAATTCAGGGTTATGGAGGAAGCCTGGACTCGGAGAATGATGGACCATGTGTGGTGAATATCAGTAACTCTGGTAGAACGGATTTCTCTATGCTCGCTGGTACGGGATGGTTGAGTATAGTAGGCTCAAGAACCTTAGTTATCGAGTAATTTGCAAAATTGTTTGGGTGCAGCTTTGTTCTAAGTGAAAGCCTAAGTGGAAGGGGTAGAGTGGTATGAGATACTTGAGCCTAAAAGCTTAAGTGGAAGCTTGAAACCCTATTATGCGAGCTTGATTATATGATTGTATGATACGCATGTTGTAATGTTTATTTGCTTTAAAACCAAATCTTGTACCTAATATGCATGAAAAGAACCTAGAAGAAAGACTTTAGGCCACTAAACAAATCTAGAACCTAGAAACATGAATCTAGAGTCATGATAGTACGAATATTTGACACATACTGACACTCGACTCAATTTACAAGTAAATGGCTGGAGTTAGGAGGTATGTAACTCGATCCACCACCTCTGAGGAGACTGAATAACGAGAGCAGGACTGCCTACTGGGATGGAGGCATGAAAGGAGGCACAGATGAAGCCATGATGAATCGCAGAGGGTACTGGATCAACTAAGAATGACACTTTCCTAAATAATCCTTCAGGTGGCTCCTCAGCCTTAAGCACCTAAGCCTAATCCAGTCCAAGTCCCAGCACCAATACCCCAGGAACGTCAAAGGAATCCAAAGGACTTGGAAGATGAAAAAAAGAAGAAGATGCTGCTAGATTTGCAAAAGCTTCACCTCCCTCATTCGATGGAACTACTGACTACATCTTTGCTGATCACTGTTACCAGGAGATGGAGGAGTTACTAAATGTGTTGAAGGTGACAAGTTCAAGACGAGTAGCAATAGCCACACACCATTTCAAAGGACCAGCCCATGGATGGTGGAGGATAATGCAGATGGATCCCAACACTAACGTTGAGACCATGACCTGGGGAGAGTTCAGAGAAAAATTTTATGACAAGTTCTTCCCGGAGGCAACTCTCAGAAAGCTGCAAGAAGACTTCGTGAGACTCAACTAGAGGGATCTCACAGTAACTGAATACGAGAGGAAGTTTACTAAACTAGCCAAATTTTCTAAGGAACTAATCCGGGAAGAGAGGATGAAAGCCAATAGATTTGCAAAGGGTCTCAAGATCGAGATAAGAAAAGTTATCATAACATTAGGCCTCCGAACCTACAAAGAAGTTGTAGAACGAGCCTTAATCCTGGAACAAGAGCTCAACCCAGAACAAGGGTTGAGAGGAAAGAATAAGAGGAACGAAAATGGAAAGGACCAACAAGGGACCCAGAAGAAAAACAAAAGTGGTAAAGCTCCACATAAACTAGGGCACGACAAAGACGAGTCGAGGGAAGAAGCTAAGAGGCTAAGATTGTGTTTCTATGCAAGTAGAAGGGTCATTTGGTGAAAAATTGCCCAACTACACCAACTCAGGCTTCCCAGCAGCAACAATAGAATGCTTAGGGGGGAAGTCAGAATGGGCGTCCTCAAGCTAGACAAAATCAGAATGCCAATCAAGGGCAAAACCAAGGCCGTGGTCAGAACCAAGCTAGAATGTTCACGGTTGAGACCCAGGAAGACGAAGCCCTTGTAGTAGAAGGTACGTTCCTATTGTTTAATGTTGCTAGGAAACTGTTGTTTGACTCGGGTGCCTTAAAATCTTTTATCTCTGAAAAACTAGCTGATAGGCTACAACTTGTGACAAAAATAATGTTTGTGACTTTGAAAGTGTCCACACCAATAGGGACCATTGTGACTTCAAAAAAGATTTATAGTTGCGACCTTAGGTTTAGGGATAAACTTTTAACAATCGACCTATATACCCTACCTTTCTATGGCTATGATGTAATCTTAGGGATGGATTGGTTAGACCAGTACTAGGCCCAGATAGATTGTCTTAAGAGATGGGTAACCATAAGATTACCTTCTAGGGAGATCTTTAAAATCAATGGGGATATGCGGAGACTACCAAGGAATTTAACCCTAACCTTGCTGAATTATTTGAAGCAGACGGATGAGTTCGAGGAACTCTCTGAAGAAAAACTTTCTGACTTGAAGAATATTCACGACCTAGCTGTAGTCAGTGAGTACGAGGATATGTTCCCAAATGACTTACCTAGACTACCACCAGCTAGAGAATTAGAGTTCAAGATTGAACTTTACCCTAGAACCAACCCTATAGCCATGCCTCCTTATAGAATGGCACTAGTAGAACTAATTGAGTTAAAAACTCAACTGGACGAGCTTAGGGAGAAAGGTTTCATCAAGCCAAGTGAATCACCTTGCGAAGCCCTAGTACTATTCATGAAAAAGAAGGATGGTTCCTTGCGACTGTGTGTCAACTACCAAAAGTTGAATGAAGTTACAGTAAAGAATAAATATCCTTTACCAAGGATTGAAGACCTATTTGATCAATTACGAGGAGCTAATCATTTCTCTAAAATTGATCTTAGGTCAGGATATCATTAGTTGAAGATTCGAGAATCTAACATTTATAAGACGACCTTTAGAACAAGATATGGACACTTTGAGTTCATCGTGATGCCCTTTGGTTTGACCAATTCCCCGGCGACCTTCATGGATTTGATGAACTGAGTGTTTAGACAGTATCTTGACTAGTTTGTGGTGTTATTAGTAGACGACATCCTAATCTACTCCAATTCAGAGGCCGAACACGTAGAACACTTGCAGATAGTGTTGGAGACACTTAGAAGGCATCAATTATATGCCAAGTTCAACATGTGCAAGTTCTGGATGGAAACTGTCAAGTTCCTAGGCCACATCGTATCAACAAAAGGTATTGTTGTAGACCCGAAAAAGGTAGAAGCCATCATGAACTGGAAGCAACCCAAGACAGTAATAGAAATTAGAAGTTTCTTGGGCTTGGCAGGTTACTACAGAAAGTTCATTAAGGACTTTTCCAGGTTGGCAGAACCTATGACTAAGTTGACCAGAAAAGGAGTTAAGTTCCAGTGGGATGAGAAATGTGAACGGTCATTCCAAGGACTGAAGACAAGATTAACTACGGCTCCTGTTCTAGTCACCCCAAATCCTAGTGTTACTTACATACTGTATACTGATGCATCACTGAGTGGATTGGGCGCAGTCCTAATGCAAGAAAAGCAAGCCATCGCTTTTGCCTCAAGACAACTGTAACACCCCAACCCCCACATTCCTTGAGTTTGGACATAACCACCATTGTTTTGACAGTGGACTTAACCAATTGGTGGGTCGGGTCATGTTACTTTACAAGCGACACACACTTGACTTTCTATTTTTCAATACCACATGCCTTAGAATAAATTCAATAGTGTAATTTCACATTTAATAAAATCAAGGCATTTA